>CAJUXJ010001547.1:0-32251 GCA_910589775.1 Avena eriantha
CACATTTCAAAGACACTTGTGGATCCATATGTGGTATGTGAAAAGACCACACATTAAATGACTCTAGTTGTTGTTAGTAAAAAGAACACACATGCAATGACACTGGGTGGATCCAAGGTGGATTGTGAAGAGAGCATACATGCAATGAAACTGGCGGATTCAATGAAACTGGTGGATCCATATCTGGTATGTGAAAATAACACACATGCAATGACTCTGGTTGTTGTTAGTAAAAGAACACATATGCAATGACACTGGTGGATCCATGTGTGTTCTCTAAAGAGAACACACATTTCAATGACTCTGGTTTTTGTTAGTAAAAAGAACACACATCCAATCACCCTAGTGGATCCATATGTGGTCTCTAAAGAGGACACACAGGCAATGACTCTGGTTGTTGTTAGTAAAAATAGCACACATGCAATGACACTGGTGGATCCATAGGTGGATAGTGAAAAGAACACACATGCAATGACACTAGTGGATCCATATGTGGTATGTTAAAAGAACACACATTTCAATAACTCTCGTTGTTGTTAGTAAAAAGAACACACATGCAATGCCACTGGTGGATCCATGTGTGGTCTCTAAAGAGAACACACATTTCAATGACACTTGTGGATCCATGTGTGGTATGTCAAAAGAACACACATTAAATGACTCTAGTTGTTGTTAGTAAAAAGAACACACATGCAATGACACTGGTGGATCCATGTGTGGTCTCTAAAGAGAACACACATTTCAATGACTCTGGTTTTGGTTAGTAAAAAGAACACACATGCAATGACACTTGTGGATCCATATGTGGTCTCTAAAGAGAACACACATGCAATGACTCTAGTTGTTGTTAGTAAAAAGAGCACAGATGCAATGACACTAGTGGATCCATAGTTGGATTGTGAAAAGAACACACATGCACTGACACTGGTGGATCCATATGTGGTATGTTAAAAGAACACACATTTCAATGACTCTGGTTGTTGTTAGTAAAAAGAACACACATGAAGTGACACTGGTGGATCCATGTGTGGTCTCTGAAGAGAACACACATTTCAATGGCACTGGTGGATCCATATGTGGTATGTGAAAAGAGCACACATGAAATGACTCTAGTTGTTGTTAGTAAAAAGAACACACATGCAATGACATTGGTGGATCCATAGGTGGATTGTGAAGAGAGCATACATGCAATGACACTGGTGGATCCATATGTGGTATGTGAAAATAACACACATGCAATGACTCTGGTTTTGTTAGTAAAAAGAACACACATGCAATGACTCTGGTGGATCCATGTGTGGTCTTTGAAGAGAACACACATTTCAATGACTCTGGTTTTTGTTAGTAAAAAGAACACACATGCAATGACACTGGTGGATCCATATGTGGTCTCTGAAGAGACCAAACATGCAATGACTCTGGTTGTTGTTAGTAAAAAGAGCACACATGCAATGACACTGGTGGATCCATAGGTGGATTGTGAAAAGAACACACATGCAATGACACTAGTGGATCCATATGTGGTATGTGAAAAGAACACACATTTCAATGACTCTCGTTGTTGTTAGTAAAAAGAACACACATGCAATGCCACTGGTGGATCCATGTGTGGTCTCTAAAGAGAACACACATTTCAATGACACTTGTGGATCCATATGTGGTATGTGAAAAGAACACACATTAAATGACTCTAGTTGTTGTTAGTAAAAAGAACACACATGCAATGACACTGGTGGATCCAAGGTGGATTGTGAAGAGAGCATACATGCAATGAAACTGGTGGATTCAATGAAACTGGTGGATCCATATCTGTTATGTGAAAATAACACACATGCAATGACTCTGGTTGTTGTTAGTAAAAAGAACACATATGCAATGACACTGGTGGATCCATGTGTGGTCTCTGAAGAGAACACACATTTCAATGACTCTGGTTTTTGTTAGTACAAAGAACACACATGCAATCACCCTGGTGGATCCATATGTGGTCTCTGAAGAGAACACACATCAATGACTCTGGTTGTTGTTAGTAAAAATAGCACACATGCAATGACACTGGTGGATCCATAGGTGGATTGTGAAAAGAACACACATGCAATGACACTAGTGGATCCATATGTGGTATGTGAAAAGAACACACATTTCAATGACTCTAGTTGTTGTTAGTAAAAAGAACACAGATGCAATCACACTGGTGGATCCATGTGTGGTCTCTGAAGAGAACACACATTTCAATGACACTGGTGGATCCATATGTGGTATGTGAAAAGAACACACATGCAATGACTCTGGTTGTTGTTAGTAAAAAGAAAACACATGCAATGACACTGGTGGATCCATGTGTGGTCTCTGAAGAGAACACACATTTCAATGACTCTGGTTTTTATTAGTAAAAAGAACACACATGCAATGACACTGGTGGATCCATATGTGGTCTCTGAAGAGAACACACATGAAATGACTCTGGTTGTTGTTAGTAAAAAGAGCACACATGCAATGACACTGGTGGATCCATAGGTGGATTGTGAAAAGAACACACATGCAATGACACTACTGGATCCATATGTGGTATGTGAAAAGAACACACATTTCAATGACTCTGGTTTTTGTTAGTAAAAAGAACACACATGTAATGACACTGGTGGATCCATATGTGGTATGTGAAAAGAGCAAACATGAAATGACTCTGGTGGATCCATATGTGGTATGTGAAAAGAGCACACATGAAATGACTCTAGTTGTTGTTAGTAAAAAGAACACACATGCAATGACATTGGTGGATCCATAGGTGGATTGTGAAGAGAGCATACATGCAATGACACTGGTGGATCCATATGTGGTATGTGAAAATAACACACATGCAATGACTCTGGTTTTGTTAGTAAAAAGAACACACATGCAATGACTCTGGTGGATCCATGTGTGGTCTTTGAAGAGAACACACATTTCAATGACTCTGGTTTTTGTTAGTAAAAAGAACACACATGCAATGACACTGGTGGATCCATATGTGGTCTCTAAAGAGAACACACATGCAATGACTCTGGTTGTTGTTAGTAAAAAGATCACACATGCAATGACACTGGTGGATCCATAGGTGGATTGTGAAAAGAACACACATGCAATGACACTAGTGGATCCATATGTGGTATGTGAAAAGAACACACATTTCAATGACTCTCGTTGTTGTTAGTAAAAAGAACACACATGCAATGCCACTGGTGGATCCATCTGTGGTCTCTAAAGAGAACACACATTTCAATGACACTTGTGGATCCATATGTGGTATGTGAAAAGAACACACATTAAATGACTCTAGTTGTTGTTAGCAAAAAGAACACACATGCAATGACACTGGTGGATCCAAGGTGGATTGTGAAGAGAGCATACATGCAATGAAACTGGTGGATTCAATGAAACTGGTGGATCCATATCTGTTATGTGAAAATAACACACATGCAATGACTCTGGTTGTTGTTAGTAAAAAGAACACATATGCAATGACACTGGTGGATCCATGTGTGGTCTCTGAAGAGAACACACATTTCAATGACTCTGGTTTTTGTTAGTACAAAGAACACACATGCAATCACCCTGGTGGATCCATATGTGGTCTCTGAAGAGAACACACATCCAATGACTCTGGTTGTTGTTAGTAAAAATAGCACACATGCAATGACACTGGTGGATCCATAGGTGGATTGTGAAAAGAACACACATGCAATGACACTAGTGGATCCATATGTGGTATGTGAAAAGAACACACATTTCAATGACTCTAGTTGTTGTTAGTAAAAAGAACACAGATGCAATCACACTGGTGGATCCATGTGTGGTCTCTGAAGAGAACACACATTTCAATGACACTGGTGGATCCATATGTGGTATGTGAAAAGAACACACATGCAATGACTCTGGTTGTTGTTAGTAAAAAGAAAACACATGCAATGACACTGGTGGATCCATGTGTGGTCTCTGAAGATAACACACATTTCAATGACTCTGGTTTTTATTAGTAAAAAGAACACACATGCAATGACACTGGTGGATCCATATGTGGTCTCTGAAGAGAACACACATGAAATGACTCTGGTTGTTGTTAGTAAAAAGAGCACACATGCAATGACACTGGTGGATCCATAGGTGGATTGTGAAAAGAACACACATGCAATGACACTACTGGATCCATATGTGGTATGTGAAAAGAACACACATTTCAATGACTCTGGTTTTTGTTAGTAAAAAGAACACACATGTAATGACACTGGTGGATCCATATGTGGTATGTGAAAAGAGCAAACATGAAATGACTCTGGTTGTTGTTAGTAAAAAGAACACACGTGCAATGAAACTGTCGGATCCATAGGTGGATTATGAAGAGAGCATACATGCAATGACACTGGTGGATCCATATGTGGTATATGAAAATAACACACATGCAATGACTCTAGTTGTTGTTAGTAAAAAGAACATACATGCAATGACACTGGTGGATCCATGTGTGGTGTCTAAAGAGAAACACATTTCAATGACTCAGGTTTTTGTTAGTAAAACGAACACACATGCAATGACGCTGGTGGATCCATATGTGGTCTCTAAAGAGAACAAACATGCAATGACTCTCGTTGTTGTTAGTAAAAAGAGAACACATGCAATGACACTGGTGGATCCATAGGTGGATTGTGAAAACAACACACATGCAATGACACTGGTGGATCCATATATGGTATGTGAAAAGAACACACATTTCAATGACTCTAGTTGTTGTTAGTAAAAAGAACACACATGCAATGACACTGGTGTATCCATGTGTGGTCTCTAAAGAGAACACACATTTCAAGGACTCTGGTTTTGCTTAGTAAAAAGAACACACATGCAATGACACTTGTGGATCCATGTGTGGTCTCTAAAGAGAACACACATGCAATGACTCTGGTTGTTGTTAGAAAAAAGAGCACAGATGCAATGACACTAGTGGATCCATAGGTGGATTGTGAAAAGAACACACATGCACTAACACTGGTGGATCCATATGTGGTATGTTAAAACAACACACATTTCAATGACTCTGGTTGTTGTTAGTAAAAAGAACACACATGCAATGACACTGGTGGATCCATGTGTGGTCTCTGAAGAGAACACACATTTCAATGGAACTGGTGGATCCACATGCGGTATGTGAAAATAGGACACATGAAATGACTCTAGTTGTTGTTAGTAAAAAGAACAGGCATGCAATGACACTGGTGGATCCATAGGTGGATTGTGAAGAGAGCATACATGCAATGACACTGGTAGATTCAATGACACTGGTGGATCCATATGTGGTATGTGAAAATAACACACACGCAATGACTCTGATTGTTGTTTGTAAAAAGAACACACATGCAATGACACTGGTGGATCCATGTGTGGTCTCTGAAGAGAACACACATTTCAATGACACTGGTGGATCCATATGTGGTATGTGAAAAGAACACACATGAAATGACTCTAGTTGTTGTTAGTAAAAAGAAAACACATGCAATGAAACTATCGGATCCATAGGTGGATTATGAAGAGAGCATACATGCAATGACACTGGTGGATCCATATGTGGTATATGGAAATAACACACATGCAATGACTCTGGTTGTTGTTAGTAAAAAGAACACATATGCAATGACACTGGTGGATCCATGTGTGGTGTCTAAAGAGAAACACATTTCAATGACTCTGGTTTTTGTTAGTAAAACGAACACACATGCAATGACGCTGGTGGATCCATATGTGGTCTCTGAAGAGAACAAACATGCAATGACTCTCGTTGTTGTTAGTAAAAAGAGAACACATGCAATGACACTGGTGGATCCATAGGTGGATTGTGAAAACAACACACATCCAATGACACTGGTGGATCCATATATGGTATGTGAAAAGAACACACATTTCAATGACTCTGGTTGTTGTTAGTAAAAAGAACACACATGCAATGACACTGGTGGATCCATGTGTGGTCTCTAAAGAGAACACACATTTCAATGACTCTGGTTTTGGTTAGTAAAAAGAACACACATGCAATGACACTTGTGGATCCATATGTGGTCTCTAAAGAGAACACACATGCAATGACTCTGGTTGTTGTTAGTAAAAATTGCACAGATGCAATGACACTAGTGGATCCATAGGTGGATTGTGAAAAGAACACACATGCACTAACACTGGTGGATCCATATGTGGTATGTTAAAAGAACACACATTTCAATGACTCTGGTTGTTGTTAGTAAAAAGAACACACATGCAATGACACTGGTGGATCCATGTGTGGTCTCCGAAGAGAACACACATTTCAATGGAACTGGTGGATCCATATGTGGTATGTGAAAAGAGGACACATGAAATGACTCTAGTTGTTGTTAGTAAAAAGAACAGGCATACAATGACACTGGTGGATCCATAGGTGGACTGTGAAGAGAGCATACATGCAATGACACTGGTGGATTCAATGACACTGGTGGATCCATATGTGGTATGTGAAAAGAGGACACATGAAAAGACTCTAGTTGTTGTTAGTAAAAAGAACAGGCATGCAATGACACTGGTGGATCCATAGGTGGATTGTGAAGAGAGCATACATGTAATGACACTGGTGGATTCAATGACACTGGTGGATCCATATGTGGTATGTGAAAATAAAACACACGCAATGACTCTGGTTGTTGTTTGTAAAAAGAACACACATGCAATGACACTGGTGGATCCATGTGTTGTCTCTGAAGAGAACACACATTTCAATGACTCTGGTTTTTGTTAGTAAAAGAACACACATGTAATGACACTGGTGGATCCATATCTGGTCTCTGAAGAGAACACACATGCAATGACTCTGGTTGTTGTTAGTAAAAAGAGCACACATGCAATGACACTAGTGGATCCATAGGTGGATTGTGAAAAGAACACACATGCAATGACACTAGTGGATCCATATGTAGTATGTGAAAATAACACACATTTCAATAACTCTGGTTGTTTTTAGTAAAAAGAACAGACATGCAATGACACTAGTGGATCCATGTGTGGTCTCTGAAGAGAACACACATTTCAATGACACTGGTGGATCCATATGTGGTATGTGAAAACAACACACATGAAATGACTCTGGTTGTTGTTAGTAAAAAGAGAACACATGCAATGACACTGGTGGATCCATAGGTGGATTGTGAAAACAACACACATGCAATGACACTGGTGGATCCATATGTGGTATGTGAAAAGAACACACATTTCAATGACTCTGGTTGTTGTTAGTAAAAAGAACACACATGCAATGACACTGGTGGATCCATGTGTGGTCTCTAAAGAGAACACACATTTCCATGACTCTGGTTTTGGTTAGTAAAATGAACACACATGCAGTGACACTGGTGGATCCATATGTGGTCTCTGAAGAAAACACACATGCAATGACTCTGGTTGTTGTTAGTAAAAAGAGCACACATGCAATGACACTGGTGGCTCCATAGGTGGATTGTGAAAAGAACACACATGCAATGACACTAGTGGATCCATATGTGGTATGTGAAAAGAACACACATTTCAATGACTCTGGTTGTTGTTAGTAAAAAGAACACACATCCAATGATACTAGTGGATCCATGTGTGTTCTCTGAAGAGAACACACATTTCAATGGCACTGGTCGATCCATATGTGGTATGTGAAAAGAACACACATGAAATGACTCTAGTTGTTGTTAGTAAAAAGAACACACATGCAATGAAACCGGTGGATCCATAGGTGGATTGTGAAGAGAGCATACATGCAATGACACTGGTGGATCCATATGTGGTATATGAAAATAACACACATGCAATGACTCTGGTTGTTGTTAGTAAAAAGAACACACATGCAATGACACTGGTGGATCCATATGTGGTCTCTGAAGAGCCGGCATATGTGGTATGTGAAAATAACACATACCACATGTGGTGGATTCAATGACACTGGTGGATCCATATGTGGTCTCTGAAGATCCATATGTGGTGGATTCAATGACACTGGTGGATCCATATGTGGTATGTGAAAATAACACACATGCAATGACTCTAGTTGTTGTTAGTAAAAAGAACACACATGCAATGACACTGGTGGATCCATGTGTGGTCTCTGAAAAGAGCACACATGAAATGACTCTACTTGTTGTTAGTAAAAAGAACACACATGAAATGACACTTGTGGATCCATATGTGGTATGTGAAAATAACACACGTCCAATGACTCTGGTTGTTGTTAGTAAAAAGAACACACATGCAATGACACTGGTGGATCCATGTGTGGTCTCTGAAGAGAACACACATTTCAATGACTCTGGTTGTTGTTAGTAAAAAGAACACACATGCAATGACACTGGTGGATCCATGTGTGGTCTCTAAAGAGAACACACGTTTCAATGACTCTGATTTTTGTTAGTAAAAAGAACACACATGCAATGACGCTGGTGGATCCATATGTGATCTCTGAAGAGAACACACATGCAATGACTCTGGTTGTTGTTAGTAAAAAGATCACACATGCAATGACACTGGTGGATCCATAGGTGGATTGTGAAAAGAACACACATGCAATGACACTAGTGGATCCATATGTGGTATGTGAAAATAACACACATTTCAATGACTCTCGTTGTTGTTAGTAAAAAGAACACACATGCATTGCCACTGGTGGATCCATGTGTGGTCTCTAAAGAGAACACACATTTCAATGACACTTGTGGATCCATATGTGGTATGTGAAAAGAACACACATTAAATGACTCTAGTTGTTGTTAGCAAAAAGAACACACATGCAATGACACTGGTGGATCCAAGGTGGATTGTGAAGAGAGCATACATGCAATGAAACTGGTGGATTCAATGAAACTGGTGGATCCATATCTGTTATGTGAAAATAACACACATGCAATGACTCTGGTTGTTGTTAGTAAAAAGAACACATATGCAATGACACTGGTGGATCCATGTGTGGTCTCTAAAGAGAACACACATTTCAATGACTCTGGTTTTTGTTAGTAAAAAGAACACACATGCAATCACCCTGGTGGATCCATATGTGGTCTCTGAAGAGAACACACATCCAATGACTCTGGTTGTTGTTAGTAAAAATAGCACACATGCAATGACACTGGTGGATCCATAGGTGGATTGTGAAAAGAACACACATGCAATGACACTAGTGGATCCATATGTGGTATGTGAAAAGAACACACATTTCAATGACTCTAGTTGTTGTTAGTAAAAAGAACAGAGATGCAATCACACTGGTGGATCCATGTGTGGTCTCTGAAGAGAACACACATTTCAATGACACTGGTGGATCCATATGTGGTATGTGAAAAGAACACACATGCAATGACTCTGGTTGTTGTTAGTAAAAAGAACACACATGCAATGACACTGGTGGATCCATGTGTGGTCTCTGAAGAGAACACACATTTCAATGACTCTTGTTTTTATTAGTAAAAAGAACACACATGCAATGACACTGGTGGATCCATATGTGGTCTCTGAAGAGAACAGACATGCAATGACTCTGGTTGTTGTTAGTAAAAAGAGCACACATGCAATGACACTGGTGGATCCATAGGTGGATTGTGAAAAGAACACACATGCAATGACACTACTGGATCCATATGTGGTATGTGAAAAGAACACACATTTCAATGACTCTGGTTTTTGTTAGTAAAAAGAACACACATGTAATGACACTGGTGGATCCATATGTGGTATGTGAAAAGAGCAAACATGAAATGACTCTGGTTGTTGTTAGTAAAAAGAACACACATGCAATGAAACTGTCGGATCCATAGGTGGATTATGAAGAGAGCATACATGCAATGACACTGGTGGATCCATATGTGGTATATGAAAATAACACACATGCAATGACTCTAGTTGTTGTTAGTAAAAAGAACACACATGCAATGACACTGGTGGATCCATGTGTGGTGTCTAAAGAGAAACACATTTCAATGACTCAGGTTTTTGTTAGTAAAACGAACACACATGCAATGACGCTGGTGGATCCATATGTGTTCTCTAAAGAGAACAAACATGCAATGACTCTCGTTGTTGTTAGTAAAAAGTGAACACATGCAATGACACTGGTGGATCCATAGGTGGATTGTGAAAACAACACACATGCAATGACACTGGTGGATCCATATATGGTATGTGAAAAGAACACACATTTCAATGACTCTAGTTGTTGTTAGTAAAAAGAACACACATGCAATGACACTGGTGGATCCATGT
Organism: Avena eriantha; assembly: GCA_910589775.1. NCBI lineage: Eukaryota > Viridiplantae > Streptophyta > Magnoliopsida > Poales > Poaceae > Avena > Avena eriantha. The sequence goes on from CAJUXJ010001547.1 coordinate 10,288, forward strand.
GTGGTCTCTAAAGAGAACACACATTTCAAGGACTCTGGTTTTGGTTAGTAAAAAGAACACACATGCAATGACACTTGTGGATCCATATGTGGTCTCTAAAGAGAACACACATGCAATGACTCTGGTTGTTGTTAGAAAAAAGAGCACAAATGCAATGACACTAGTGGATCCATAGGTGGATTGTGAAAAGAACACACATGCACTAACACTGGTGGATCCATATGTGGTATGTTAAAACAACACACATTTCAATGACTCTGGTTGTTGTTAGTAAAAAGAACACACATGCAATGACACTGGTGGATCCATGTGTGGTCTCTGAAGAGAACACACATTTCAATGGAACTGGTGGATCCACATGTGGTATGTGAAAATAGGACACATGAAATGACTCTAGTTGTTGTTAGTAAAAAGAACAGGCATGCAATGACACTGGTGGATCCATAGGTGGATTGTGAAGAGAGCATACATGCAATGACACTGGTAGATTCAATGACACTGGTGGATCCATATGTGGTATGTGAAAATAACACACACGCAATGACTCTGATTGTTGTTTGTAAAAAGAACACACATGCAATGACACTGGTGGATCCATGTGTGGTCTCTGAAGAGAACACACATTTCAATGACACTGGTGGATCCATATGTGGTATGTGAAAAGAACACACATGAAATGACTCTAGTTGTTGTTAGTAAAAAGAAAACACATGCAATGAAACTGTCGGATCCATAGGTGGATTATGAAGAGAGCATACATGCAATGACACTGGTGGATCCATATGTGGTATATGGAAATAACACACATGCAATGACTCTGGTTGTTGTTAGTAAAAAGAACACACATGCAATGACACTGGTGGATCCATGTGTGGTGTCTAAAGAGAAACACATTTCAATGACTCTGGTTTTTGTTAGTAAAACGAACACACATGCAATGACGCTGGTGGATCCATATGTGGTCTCTGAAGAGAACAAACATGCAATGACTCTCGTTGTTGTTAGTAAAAAGAGAACACATGCAATGACACTGGTGGATCCATAGGTGGATTGTGAAAACAACACACATCCAATGACACTGGTGGATCCATATGTGGTATGTGAAAAGAACACACATTTCAATGACTCTGGTTGTTGTTAGTAAAAAGAACACACATGCAATGACACTGGTTGTTGTTAGTAACCTGGACACGATTCCGAGTCTCACTCGTGATCGATCAGTTGGTAGCGGCTCCTAGCAGAACGTGCCAACTCCCAAGTACCAATAAGTCATGACGACATACCTTCCAATGCAACTTTCGTCTGAGTCCCTTTTGCCTCACGATATACCTTGTCGGACTATAGGTGAATGACCGTCATCCCTTAAATAGTCCGTCTCTCTTTCTCGATCCGAGATAAGTGATTCATCCGACTAACTCTTAGTCGGCTGTCTCGGATAACACTTATCCGAGACGCGCATGGCCATGCTTTCCGAATCATATCTTCCGAGAGGGCCTAGAGAATATCTCTCTAGATGGAGGGGAAAAATCCCGTCTTGGTTATTCACATCACGCAGCTTGATTCTCAGACGACCCGAACTCTGCCTTTATAACTTCCCAATGACGGAACAGCGTTTGACAGAACCTAAGTCGGAGATCCTCAACTCGGAATGTGCAATAACCTCAGGTCTAAGGATTACATTGATTGAGACATGCAAATGACAGCTTGTTCGTTGCATCTCAATATGGGTCAGTCCGACTCGCTCAACTCTTTAGTCGAATCCGTGTAAGTCGGAATAGCATCTCCATGCCCATGACAAGTGGAACCTAGTCATCTACCAACTTTCACATTGGTCTAAGTTGTGTGTCCGGCACAACCTCAATGACCAAGGACAATTAATATGAACAACATGAATATGTAGTTCCACAATCAAATCACATATTCGATGATACATATCAGTAGTTCATACATGGACCATAACCTTATGAATACACAGGAATATCATCATACATGATTGCCTCTAGGGCATATACCCAACAGTCTCCCACTTGCACTAGAGTCAATCTTCCGACATCACATGTCTAGGCATCTAATGCCCATTGCTCTCAAGTGCGCCTCATTCTTCGGCTGTGGAAGTGGCTTTGTCAACGGATCCGCAATGTTTGCATCCGTGTGTACCTTGCATAACTTGATATCACCTTGATCCACGAACTGGCGAATAAGGTGGTACCGCATGAGTATATGTTTGTTCTTCTGGTGTTGTCTAGGTTCCTTGGCTTGTGCAATAGCACCATTGTTGTCACAATACACGTCTAACGGATTGGACGAGCCCTGAACCACACCAAGATCCATGAGGAAATTCCTCATCCAAACGGCTTGTTTTGCCGCCTCCGAGGCAGCAATATACTCAGCCTCTGTCATAGACGCAGACACCGTCTCTTGCTTGGAACTTTTCCAGCTCACAGCCCCTCCGTTTATCACAAACACATATCCGGATTGCGAACGAGAATCATCCGAGTCAGTGAGATAACTCGCATCCGTGTAACCCTTTACACTGAGTTCATCCTCACCTCCATAAACCAGGAACATATCCTTAGTCCTTCTCAAGTACTTGAGGATATTTTTAGCCGCTGCCTAGTGGATTTCTCCAGGGTCAGCCTGGTATCTGCTCACAACACTTAGAGCATAGGAAACATCTGGCCTAGTACAAATCATAGCGTACATGATGGATCCGACTGCAGAAGCATACGGAATCGCACTCATCCGACTTCGCTCATCAGTTGTCGAAGGACACTAAGTCTTGCTAAGTTTTACGCCATGGGACATCGGTAAGAACCCCTTCTTAGATGATTCCATGTTGAACTTCTTCAAAACTTTGTCCAAATATGTACTCTGACTCAATCCAATGAGCCGCCTTGATCTATCTCTATAGATCCGGATTCCTAGTATCTAAGTCGCCTCACCCAAGTCTTTAATCGAAAAACTCCTTTCCAATGATTCCTTGGTCTCTTGCAACATCTGGACATCATTTCCAATCAATAATATGTCATCCACATATAAGATCAGAAAGTTTACTTTGCTCCCACTAAACTTATTGTATAAACAAGAATCATGATCACTCTTGATGAAGCCAAACGATTTGACTACCTCATCAAAGCGAATGTTCCAACTCCGAGATGCTTGCTTTAACCCATAAATGGATTTCCGAAGTTTGCATACCTTGTCAGCATTAGCCAGATCGACAAAACCCTCGGGTTGTATCATATACACGTCCTCGGTTAAATTTCCATTAAGGAAAGCCGTTTTGACATCCATCTGCCATATCTCATAGTCGAAATAGGCTGCTATAGCTAACATGATCCGAACTGATTTAAGCATCGCTATAGGAGAGAAAGTCTCATCGTAGTCAACTCCTTGAACTTTTCGGAACCCCTTCGCGACAAGCCGTGCTTTATAGATAGAAACATTTCCATCCATATCAGTTTTCTTCTTAAAGACCCATTTGCACTCGACGGGTCTTGCACCGTCTGGCAAATCAACCAAGTTCGAAACTTGATTTTCATCCATGGACTTTAACTCGGATCTCATGGCTCCAAACCATGACTCGGAATTACAACCCAGCATTGCTTCCGAATAAGTTGCTGACTCATCACTGTCCAACAGCAATACATCACGAAAACTTCGCAATCTGGCCGATCTACACAGTATCGGTGCAGTTTCCGTCTCAGGTACCACGTCCGGCTCAAGCTCTAAGGCTTTTTCCGACTCGCTGCTAGCCGGCATCTCTCGAATTTCTTCAAGATGCACCGTACTCCCACTGACTCCCCGACTGAGAAACTCTTTCTCAAGGAAGACACCGTTTCGAGCGACAAACACTTTTCCCTCTTCTCGGTTGTAGAAGTAGTAACCCAAGGTTTCCCTTGGATACCCCACAAAAATACACTTATCCGACTTAGCTATAAGCTTGTCCGACTGAAGTCGCTTGACAAAAGATTCACAACCCCAAATCTTAAGAAAAGACAAACTCGGCTTTTTGCCAGTCCACATCGCATGTGGTGTCTTTTCTACCGACTTTGATGGTACTCTGTTTAGTGTGAACGCTGCATTTTCTAGACAATAACCCCAAAATGATAAAGGCAGATCTGTCCGACTCATCATTGATCGTACCATGTCCAACAAGGTCCGATTCCTCCTTTCCGACACACCGTTTCTCTGCGGCGTTCCTGGAGGAGTGAGCTGGGGAACTATTCCACAACTCTTTAGATGGTCATTAAACTCATGGCTCATGTACTCGCCTCCTCGGTCTGACCGAAGAAACTTTATTTGCTTGCCAAGTTGATTTTGTACCTCATTCTGGAATTCTTTGAACTTTTCAAAGGCTTCCGACTTATGTTTCATCAAATAGATATATCCATACCTACTCAAATCATTAGTGAAGGTAATGAAGTACCCATAACCACCTCTAGCTGTCGTGCTCATTGGGCCACATACATCACTATGTACAAGTCCCAATAAGTCGGACGCCCTTTCACAACTCTTTGCAAAAGGTGTCTTGGTCATCTTGCCAAGAAGGAAGGATTCGCATGTCTCGAACGACTCCAAGTCGAACGAAGTTAGGAGTCCATCATCACGGAGCTTCTTCATGCGTTTCCAACTTATATGACCAAGCCGACAATGCCAAAAGTAAGTCATATTCAGATCATTTGGTTTTAACCTTTTCACATTTATGTTATAGACAGATTCACTATCAAGATTCAAAATAAATAACCCGTCCTGGACGGGCGCAAAGCCATGAAACATATCATTCAAATATAAAGAACAACTATTATTCTTAATATTCGACTCATAGCCCTGTCTCATCAAACATGAGGCAGAAATGATGTTTCGACTAAGCACTAGAACATAATAACAATTATATAGCTCCGTTATGAATCCAGAAGGTAAATGAAGTTGCATTGTGCCGACTTCCAACGCAGCGACTCTCGCTTTGTTTCCGACTCTAATGTCAACCTCGCCTCTTGCCACGCTCCTAGTTCTTACCAGTCCCTGCAACGAGTTGCATATGTGAATGACTGATCCGGTATCATATACCCAAGAACTACCAGGTGCATCAGCAAGATAAATGTCTATAACATTGCAAACAAGCGTACCTGAGCCGGAAGTCACACCTCCACTCTTGGCTTTATCAGCCAGATACTTGCTGCAATTCATCTTCCAATGGCCATCCGACTTGCAGTAGAAGCAAGTGGATCCGACTGTAGGAGATGGCTTAGTCCCTAAGGAAGCGCTTTGGACTGGGTCCTCCAACTTACCTCCTGACTTTGCTTTCTTCTTCTTATTCCAAGAACTCTTCTTGAACTTAGCCTTGTTTTGTACCATCAACACTTGACTGGCACCTTTCTTGAGATCCGCCTCAGCCTGCTTGAGCATCCCATGTAATTCAGTGAGCTTCTTATCCATACCAAGCATGTGGTAGTTCGATATGAACTGACCATACACACTAGGAAGAGAGTTCAGAATTATGTCTATAGCGAACTCTTCGCTAATGGGGTAGCCAAGCCTTTCCAGAGACTGCACGTAACCAACCATCTTGATCACATGCGGACTCAATGGATCGCCATCCTTAAGCTTGCAGCTCAACAAAGCCTGAGAGACTTGATACCTCTTAGTCTTTGCCTGAGCCTGGAACATACTTTTGAGGCTTTCGATCATATCGTAGGCCTCAACATTCTCGAACTGCTGCTGCAAGTTCGGTTCCATGTGAGCAAGCATAAGACAGCTAATCTCCGTGGATTCATCACAAATCCGACGGTAGGCATTGGTGGCTGCGACAGTCACATTCTCATCCGGCTCAGCTGGAAGTGGGTTGTCTAGGACACGATCCCTTTTTCTTGTTTGAGAACAATTCTCAGATTACGATACCAGTTGGTGAAATTAGTTCCATTCAGCTTATCTTTCTCTAAGATGGTTCTCAAAGCAAAACCAGAAATCTGAGGAAGACTGCTAGGTGCCATTGATCTACAACAGAAAATATGCAAAACACTTAATACATGTATCCATAAAGAGCAAGCATATTAAACATTTTAATATTTATGCTCCCACTAGAACCAACACCCCTCCGATGGTTACTTAGTGATTCAGGACCCTAAATAAGCAAGTCGACTAGTGAGCTTTAGCATCACCGCTAGCCGTCAAGTGATCTAGGTAGACAACTCCTTGTCAATCGTATCTCATATGACTCCTGTTGGATGGGTGGCATCACATGCCCCGGCTCCCATCCGACTTTTCCCCAAGTCCCACAACCGTTGTGATAGACCCGTCTAGATTACCAAGTGCTTCCGCTGCGAGAGTCCGACTCGAACCCACCTAGTCGGAAAGAATTGATAGCACCTCAATTTTATGAGCCCACTACCAAAAATGTCTGACTTGTGATGGTGCAACACTTGGCGGGGAAATAGACTAGACCTTCTTTGAGGGATTATATTCTCCCAACTATCTAATAGAGGTAAAACAGAGACATAACAATAACACGAAATAAAAGCAATTATAATGTGAAAAGGTATGGCTCTCTTCATGGCGATCTCCATCTCCATAAAGCTTGTAATCCGACTCGTGTCAAGTCTTGTCACGGGCCGTCTTACACCATGTAGCCGACTTGTACATCGACTTGCATGTCATCCAGATTCTCCAAACAGCTACACTATCTAGTAATGCAAATTACACAGAGAATCCCACACGCAGGCCGTTATACAATAACATGACAGCACCTAGGCTCCAGCCGGCTGACAAAAACCGTGATACACAGATCACGTATGGATTACACACATCACATGCACATAAGCCATACCATTCACAACATCATCCTGCAAAAACAAGTTATGCATAGATATGATATCTACAGGCGTTGTGAAACTCTCAACCACATCCAAGGCACTATGACAGGACGAAGCCGGCGGTCCCGCATTACGGACATGGATATCATCATCGGATAAAACAATTTTACCGAAATCCGATCTAGACCCTGATTCGACCAAACTCTTTGATCTTCGATCACCGCATCCGGGTTTATGTGTCACATTCTACCCCGATGGCGGAAGCCGACCGGTAGGGGTATGTCGTTCCATGACCTTAGCGGTTAGATCACGGAAACCAGATCATCCATTCCCCCGAGTACAGTTGATCCAATCAACTTTGTACAAAACCGATCTATCTCATAGATCGACCACCAAAACTGCAATTAGATCCAATCTAACGCCAACCGCATATAACATATACGCGATCTCGAGCCTAAAACCAGAAGCTCACGCTCTGATACCACTGTTAGGCCACGTAGAGATAAACAAAACTTTTTCCCTACGCGGTGATCCCAAGATCCAGCTCAGGTAGAAGGCCACGAGTATTAACACTAGACGCGCAGTTGCGAAATTGATGAAGCACGTCGCTTGATGCAGTGCAGTCCTCGCGATCCGTTCCGGTTCCACGATCCACGATCCGTACTTTCTTCACGATCGTTGAAGTGCTGAACGTACAGCACCTCCGCCGGTATCCACACGTACGAGGAGGAGCGTCGGCGATGGACTGCTAGGTCCGGTACGGTGGCGACAGGACGGACTGGGGCTAGGGTTTCCAACACATGGAGTGACCTAACGTTGTGCTCTAAGCACCCGCGCCCAGCTTATATAGGGAGTGAAAGTGGACTCCATTCACTTGTGGCCCATTCACTAAAAGGCCTATATTAGCCACTACAAGTCTCACTTACTGACTAAGCCCATGTCCCTATTTGGGTCCAACCCAAAAAGGTTTCCTGTTTGGGTCTAACCCAAACTTGCTCCCGCTCTTAAGTGTGTGACCCGACAGGCTCATGGTAACCTGGACACGATTCCGAGTCTCACTCGTGATCGATCAGTTGGTAGCGGCTCCTAGCAGAACGTGCCAACTCCCAAGTACCAATAAGTCATGACGACATACCTTCCAATGCAACTTTCGTCTGAGTCCCTTTTGCCTCACGATATACCTTGTCAGACTATAGGTGAATGACCGTCATCCCTTAAATAGTCCGTCTCTCTTTCTCGATCCGAGATAAGTGATTCATCCGACTAACTCTTAGTCGGCTGTCTCGGATAACACTTATCCGAGACGCGCATGACCATGCTTTCCGAATCATATCTTCCGAGAGGGCCTAGAGAATATCTCTCTAGATGGAGGGGCAAAATCCCATCTTGGTTATTCACATCACGCAGCTTGATTCTCAGACGACCCGAACTCTGCCTTTATAACTTCCCAATGACGGAACAGCGTTTGACAGAACCTAAGTCGGAGATCCTCAACTCGGAATGTGCAATAACCTCAGGTCTAAGGATTACATTGATTGAGACATGCAAATGACAGCTTGTTCGTTGCATCTCAATATGGGTCAGTCTGACTCGCTAAACTCTTTAGTGGAATCCGTGTAAGTCGGAATAGCATCTCCATGCCCATGACAAGTGGAACCTAGTTATCTACCAACTTTCACATTGGTCTAAGTTGTGTGTCCGGCACAACCTCAATGACCAAGGACAATTAATATGAACAACATGAATATGTAGTTCCACAATCAAATCACATATTCGATGATACATATCAGTAGTTCATACATGGACCATAACCTTATGAATACACAGGAAAATCGTCATACATGATTGCCTCTAGGGCATATTCCCAACAATGGAGATATGGCAAGTGACCAGAGGGTACTGCAAAGTAGACGAAGATGGCCAGGAGTAAGACCTTCAAGCCATCATGCACTCCTGCGCCAGATATGGGTGCCACGTAGCTGATCTGACCAGCTATGAGACGCCCTTCTTCACCCGCGTGGATACTCCGCCACCTCCTCTAGAAGATGCCGAAGAAGTTTCCGACGATGAACGGACCACCTCGGATCCGGACATCTCGGCAAGATATCAAGGCGGAGTATCCAGCGAGCCAACAGATCCTTCATCTCCTCCTGCATCATAGACCAGAAAACTATGTATTATTCCGGAAAAAACCTGATGCGATTGTAAATATCAAGTACTATGAATTTTGCTAGTGCTAAGTTTTTTTTATCTATTCAGCACTTTTGTCTTAGATTATTTGTGTGCCTAAATTGTTTGCATAAGCACTTAGAATTTTCCGCCTCTACTTATCGTTTATCTGGCTTTCCACCTCGTCCCTTTCGTGAGCCGGCTAAACCTTCAGCCGGAAACTTTGCCGAGCAACGAAGCTCAATTGATAAACCAGTTTAAACTCGGAAACAAAGCCGGCTTCCAGTACCAACAATTCACTACTCGGAAGATACCCGCATCTAGTAATCAGACAAATAACCCAAGTAAAGACTAGATTTTTTTAGAGTTATACCCGAAGGTAGCAGTTTTAGAATCGAAAATCTAAACCAGAACAAACATGAGAATAAAGAACTTTCAAGCATTCTGGGATTTTTGACTATGACATGATCATTAGGAAATAAGATGGTAAAAACTTCTCAGGAAAACTTTGAGGTAACCAAAACTTTTATTTCTCACAGAGCATGTACATATGTATGATTACAAAGAAAGATAAAACTAAGAATAAAAGGGACGTAGCTGAGCAATATTCCACGGTCTGTCTAACTCATCTGGATTTGTACTGCCTCCAGCTCTCTTTCTCTTCTTAGTAGCAGGTCTTTCTTTGATTGGCCTTATGTCAGTTAAGTAGTACGACCCATTGTGCAATACTCGACTAACTAAAAAGGGCCCTTCCCATATTGGGGAAAGTTTGTGCCTTCTTTGTTGCACAAGCCGGAGAACCAAATCACCTTTATTGAAAGATCTAGTTCGGACTCTCTGGCTATGATACTAGCGTAACTTCTGCTGATAGGCTGTAGATCTCATTTCAGCAACGACGCGAACTTCTTCGACTAAGTCGAGATCATTTTGTCGAGAACTCAGCATCCTCTTCGATATACGCGGCCAGTCGAGGAGAAGTATGAATCAAATCACTAGGAAGAACTGCTTCTGCGCCATAGACCAAGAAGAAAGGTGTATATCCTGTTGACCTGTTCGGAGTTGTTCGCAAACTCCAAATTACAGAGGTTAGTTCCTCTACCCAAGCCCCGCAGCACGTCCCAGTGGTGCTTCGAGTCTTGGTTTCAAGCCTTGTAGAATTAAACCATTTGCTCTTTCGACTTGTCTGTTAGCCTGTGGATGTGCGACTGACGCAATGTCAAGCCGGATATTTTGGTCGTCGCAGAATTCAGCCAACTCTCCCATGGAAAAGTTACTCCCATTTTCCGTGATAATGCTATGCGGATAACCATATCGGATTATAACATTCTCGACAAATCTTTTGGCTGTTGCCCCATCACAACTAGTGACAGGTTTAGCCTCGATCCATTTCGTGAATTTATCCACCATCACTAAGAGGTGAGTAAATCCACTTGGAGCTCGTTTAAAAGGTCCTACCATATCAAGCCCCTAGACCGCAAAAGGCCATGTTATAGGTATTGTTCGCAGCTGATCAGCCGGAACATGAGCTTGCTTGGCGTACTTTTGGTAGCCTTTGCATGTCTTGACTAATCGTTCGGCATCTGCCTAAGCTGTAAGCCAGAAAAAACCATGTCGAAAAGCTTTTGGCACTAAAGATTTGGCTGCAGCGTGGTGACCACACTCGCCTTCGTGGATTTCTCTTAAGATTTCCACTCCTTCTTCCGGAGATACACAGCGCTGAAAAACCCCAGAAACACTCCGTTTATGGAGCTCACCTTTAACAATAGTATAGGCTTTTGCTCGTCGGATAATCTGCCGGCTCAGCACCTCATCTTCAGGTAATTTGCCATCTACCAAGTAATCAAGGTAGGGTCGAGTCCAGCTGGGAATTACGGCCAGAACTGCTATTAAAGGTGAGTCGGATTTGGTCGGATAATCCTCATCTACTCCCTTTATCGAGGGAACTTTGAGGTGCTCTAAAAATGTGCCATACGGAACCTCTTTCCATGCAGAGCCTATTCGAGATAGTGCATCTGCTTCCTCGTTTTCTGCTCGAGGGATGTGTTGAACTGCAAACCCCTCGAACGATTTAGATAGATCATCCACGACAGCTTTATACGCTGCCATGTGCTTATTTGCATTACAAATATCCGAGACTTGCTGAGCAACAAGATCCGAATCTCCGTAACACATCAAACGTCGGATGCCAATATCCTTAGCAATCCGGATTCCATGCAGTAGTGCTTCATACTCGGCAATGTTGTTTGTCGCTGTGAAGTGGATCTGGAATATGCCAGCCCCCGAGCCCCCTCGAGCCTTAGACCCATCGAAAAAGAGGGTCCAATATTCTGACTCAGGGAGGACCATGTTCTCCTTGGTCTCTGTCCAATCAGTGACAAAGTCGGCAAGGATCTGGGATTTGATTGTTGTCCGGGGTCTGTACTCAATATCGAAAGCTGCAAGCTCTATTGCCCATTTGGCGACGCGTCCTGTGGCATCGCTGTTGTTGATTATATCTCTCATGGGAGCTTTGCTCACCACGGTAATTAGGTGCTCCTAAAAATAGTGTCGTAACTTACGAGATTCTAGAAAAACACCGTAAGCCAGCTTTTGATAGTGCGGATACCGCTGTTTTGATTCTGTCAGGACCTCGCTGACAAAGTACGTCGGACGCTGCACCAGGTGTTCCTGATTTTCTTCTGGTCTATCCACCACCATAACTATACTGACTACCCTATTTGTCGCAGCAATGTATAGCAACATCGGTTCCTGAGGTTCCGGCGCTGCAAGGATAGGAGCAGATGAGAGTACTTTCTTCAGGTCTTGTAGTGCAGCTTCAGCTTCGTCAGTCCAGACAAAATCCTTGGTTTTCTTCAGGAGTTTGTATAATGGTGCGGCTCTCTCACCAAGCCGGCTTACAAATCGACTGACCGCAACAATGCAACCAGTTAATCTTTGTACATCCTTCAGGCGAGTTGGCCTGGAAATATTGAGAATAGCCTTGATCTTGTCACAGTTCACCTCTATGCCTCGTTGAGACATGATAAAACCTAACAATTTTCTGGTTGGTATTCCAAAGAAGCATTTCTTCGGGTTAAGCATGATGTTGTATTTTCCTAGATTGGCGAACGTCTCCTCTAAGTCGGAAATCAATGTTTCCTTCCTTTTGGACATGACCGCGATATCATCCACGTATGCATGTACATTGCATCCGAGTTGATCATGGAGGCAACGCTGCATCGTGCACTGGTACATAGCTCATGCGTTCTTCAGCCCAAAGGGCATCGTAACATAACCGAAGGTTCCGAAAGGGGTTATGAATGAAGTCTTGATTTTGTCAGATTCCTTCATCCGGATTTGGTGATAACCGGAATATGCGTCGAGAAAACAGAGGAGTTCTGAGCCTGCCGTAGAATCGATAACTTGGTCAATTCTAGGCAGAGCGAACGGATCTTTTGGACAAGCCTTGTTCAAGGCAGTATAATCAACACACATCCTTAAATCAGTGGTGTCCTTTTTAGGGACCATTACAGGGTTGACTGACCAATCAGTATGGATGACCTCTTCTATGAATCCGGCTAACTCGAGCCGTGCTAGTTCCTTAGCTATTGCCTTACGCTTTTCATCACCAAACTGTCATAAGGACTGTTTGACGGGTTTAGCTTTTGGGTTTACATTTAGAGAGTGCTCGGCAAGTTCCCTAGGTACTCCGATCATGTCAGATGGCTGCCTTGCGAAGATATCTTGATTTGCTCGGAGGAACTTGAAGAGCACGCTTTCCTATGCGCTACTTAGGCCTGCGCCTATCTGGGTCACCTTGGAGGGGTCATCATCCTTCAACGGTGTCGTCTTCGTCTCTTCTGATGCCTTGAACTCCGGATTTGGCTTTGTCACCTCCTTCTTCGTCGCGGGCATCTCGGACGGATCTATGCTCTTCTTGATCTCCTGGTACTCCTGGGCATGCAGCACGACTTCGGCAAAGGCAGAATTTCCATCCTCGCACTCTCGCGCTTTCTTCGGGTCTCCCCTGATGGTGACCACGCCGTTGGGACCTGGAATTTTCATCATATTGTAAATATAACACGGACGAGCCATAAAAGCCTAGTAAGCCGGACATCCAAATATAGTGTGGTATGCGCTCTTGAACGGGACCACTTCGAAGGAAAGTGCCTCCGTTCGATAATTTTTTGGTGTTCCAAAAGTAACATCCAAAGTGATCTCTCCCAGGGAGTTAGCTTGTCTTCTTGGGACAACTCCGTGAAAAATCACCAAGCTATGGTTAAGCTGTATTTCCGAGATCTTCATCTGGCGTAGCGTTTCTACATAGAGAATATTGATGATGCTACCACCGTCCATGAGGGTCTTGGAGAAACCATAACCGTCAATAAGTGGATTGACGATTAAGGCGTATTTTCCTCGCCTGTGTAGTTTAGGCGGATGATCAGCGCGGTCAAACGTTATTGCCACTTCCGACCAGTCCAAATACTGAGGGACAGCCGGAACTATTGCGTTGAGCTCGTGGAGAACTGCTTTCTTGACCTTAGCTGGTTGAGATCCGAGGAAGGTGACGTAAGTGTCCTTCTTGGTAGGAAAGGTTTTCTTTCCTTCTGACTTGGGATTTGAAGCGTCGGCTTCCTCCATGTCGGAATCTTCCTTAGTCTCTTTGTCCTTTTCGGTATTTTTCTTTCCCTTCTTCTGCTTAGCTTTGTAGCACGCGGTATCATCTCTCTTGATGTCGTTGTTAAAATGACATTCAGCGTTGGTGTGGGATGAGCCCCCATTGGCGTCCAAGTGATGCACACATGGGTTATTGGCGATGTTGGCCCAAGTGTAGGTTTTACCTGGTTGTTGCTCTCCTCTACCTTGGACGCTTGATGTCCCACGGCCACGCCCGCGGCCTCCGCCGCGCCCTCCTCGTCCTCCAGACCCGGAAACAGTAGTGACTACTGCCGTCTCCGTGTTGGGTTTTTCTTCCGAGGTGTTTTTGCGCTTCTGAGCCTGTTTCTTTGTCTTTGCTGAGTGAGGTACAGCCAGGATGTTGAGTAATCCCTCTGCATCATCGTCAGCATCTGCATACTTGCTCGCTGTTTCTATCATCTCTCCCAGATCAGTAACCTTGTCACACTTCAAGCGATGGCGCAGTAAACCAATTGGGAGACCTGAAATGAAAGCTTCAATCGCAGTTTGATCATTTACTCCCTCGCAGGAGTTCTTGGTGTCAATCCATCGTCTGAGATAGTCTCAGCAAGTTTCTCCAGCTTTTTGGGTGCAACGCTGTAGGTCTCCAACCGTACAGGGCCTCCGATATGTGCCTTCGAAATTCCGAAAGAACGCACTTTGTAAGTCATACCAGTTGCGGATGGTGTTCGCCGGAAGTTCATTGAGCCATGATCGTGCCATCTTCCGCAACATAAGTGGGAGATATCGGGTTGCGACTAGGCTGTTTCTGCCTTTGGCGATGCAGCAAGCTTGGAAGAAGTCCTGTAACCAGGTGTCTGTCCGAGCAATGCCGTCGTAGGCTTGAATATGTCTTGAGATAGCAAATCCTACCGGGAATTTTGTAGCTCTGATGCGTGGTCCGAAGTACTTTGGGCCCACGTACACGTCATCGTTTTCGTAGCACCGAGCCTCTATGTTGGAGTTGATCCTGTGCCTTGCGTCGTTCGGGGATAGGGATCGTCCCGAATATCTGCTGTGGCTACGGTGCCTTGGAGCCGGACTTCGGCTTCTGCCACCACCTCCTCCGCCATGTCGTCCTCTTTGACCTCCTTGGGGGCCGTTGTGATAACTGTGCTGTGGAGAGGGTGGTGCAGCTGGGTTGTTTCCGGCTAATCGCCGGCCTCCGTCCGGAGCGTCATTATTCTGGTTCCGGGGAGGTTCTTGACTATGATGAGCCCCCTGCCGGTTTGTGCTAGCGTGGTTTCCGTCGTTCCTTCGTCCGTCGTTCCCACCATGGTAAGGCTTAGCCGGACGGTTTTCATGTCTCGGAGGTGGCATTTTCTGACGATCCTCCTCCCGACGTTTCTCTTTATCTTCTCCTTTTCAGGGAGGGTTCCTCGGAATCAGTTCAGCGATCGCGTCTTTTTCGGCTGCTGGAGCGACGTTGCTCCAGTTATGTGTAGTTCTGCGATGTTGTCCTGATGATCCGGTTCTTGAATAATTGTCTTCCCGTTGTTCGGGGTTATGATACTGCGCCCGAACGTAATGGGATCTTACGCCAGCCCATGCCGGATCTGTGCGACATTGGTCGGAATCCGAGACCAGCTTTTGGCTTCTAGACAGGGCGACCTTTTGCTACTCCAGTCCCTTATTGAGTAGCTTGATACCCAAACGTATCTCTTCTGGTCCTGGATTAGCCGATAGAATTTCGCGAGCTGCCACAGTATTTTGCACTGGTGTTGGGTATACCCAATCTTCCTTGCTATCTTTCCGTGGCTTCCCCATCTCATCCCCAAAAAGGACAGCTCGGACACGTGGGAATTGGTCATCATTGGTGTGACGCTTCCGTGTCTTCTGATGTAGAAAGGACATATACTCCTTGTTTGACATGCGCTTCTTCTCCACCTCGATGTTTTTGGCTTCATCAAGGAGTTGTTGACGATGCGCTTCTAGGGCTTGGGCCCTTTCGTTCAGCTCATCTGCAGTAAGTTTTGCAGCTGTAGGGATAGGTGTGGTTAATGCGGCATCAATGAGTTTATGCGCACCTTTAGTGATCACGTGTCCATCCACCGATGCTTCTTTTTTTGGCTCGTTTGGGATAAGTGCTCCATACGAGTCTTCCTCGTATTCCTCGGCAATCACCTCCTCTGCCAGATGGTCTTTTGCCGGGGTCTTGTTCTTCTTGTTCTTCTTCTTTGCCTTCTTGGCAGCGCCGGTAGCAAAGACGGCTTTGGGTCCGTTTCCCGGAGTCAAGCTCTGATCGGTACTTTTGGACATCTGGATTTCGGGATTTTCTCTGACCTCCATATCATCCTGCGCTTTGGGAGAGTGTTCCCTGGATCCTTCATGCATGGCTTCTCCATCTTATGCAGCTTTGGAGTTGTACTCCTCGTCATATTCCGCGGAGAACTTTTGGAAATCTGCCTACGTCATGGACTCATCCGAGGATGCAGGAACGTCGGCGTTTGTTCCAATTACCTCCAGCACCGAGTCGGTGTTATCTCCAGCATCAGTAGAGCCGGATCCGGATCCAACATATCTGACGAAGTGCGATGCATGCTTCCTGAGGTGCCTGCGGCTTTCGCGATCAGCCATATCGAAACTTTTAATGGTTTCGAGGATTGCTTCTGCGCTAGCGCCTTGCAGTATCATACATCTTAGTGTGTACCTGAGGAAAGGCCTGTCTGTCCCGACATCGCCGGAGTCGGAATCAGTGTCGCTGATGTGCTCCTCCTGGATTTCGACTTCCACGGGTGGGTCGATCTGGGATCCGTCTTCTCTAGGGAGATCCACTCCAGATTCGACTTGGACCGTGAGGCTTCTTCAGGCTCGGATTTCTCCACTATCTCCGCAACTGGTGCGGGCTGGGTGGGATTAGGGTTATCTTAGATCCGGAACTCTGCCGCCTCCGCGGACAAAGGGGACCCAGAAAATTCTTCTGCCTCTATCATCACCGCTCGGGTGGGTTGGGCAGGTTCAGCAAAACTGATGTAAACATCGATCTTGCCAAAAGACATGATTGTGTAGGCAGTCACGACCTCCCTAGCCGGAATCCAAGTCTCGTCGAGAACGATGAGAGGGACGTCGCTGGCGTAGAGGATGTGAGCGACGGCGATGGTCTCGCCGATTCCGATTCTTGCAGATTCCGCTCGGAACGCAGATCCGAAGCACACTTGCCCCATGGTGGGCACCAACTGTCGTCGGTTTGAGGACAAGTACGCCATGAGGGGGTCCTCTAGGCGTGCGGGAGAGAGGGGTGTGAGACGTACGGTGTTCCGGGATGGTGAGTGCACAAGTTTACCCAGGTTCGAATCCGCCGGCTTTGGACGGACCCTACTCCTGCTAGCAATCCAGTAATACGACAGAGCCGGAATATGGGTTACAAGGGTTTCTCCTGTGCGAGTTGAGGGTCTAAAGTATTGGGTTGCCCTAAAGGCTCTCCCTAGGACGGCTTATATAGATATCCGTCCTAGGGTTTACAGGAGAGATCAATCCAGCTACGACTAAGAGTTGGTTACAAAGTACATCTTGAACTACAAGTAACATTATGGGCCTAAGTCGATAAGTCTTCTGGGCCTTCCCGTAGTCGGATTGGACTACGTCTTCCCTCCCTAACTGGGCCGCCCGTGAAGCAAAGCTCTAAACCGAAGTGGGCTACCCTGGTCAGTGAGGATCTGTGAGGATACCCGGAAAGTATATCCCAACAGGATCCATGTGTAGTCTCTAAAGAGAACACACATTTCAGTGACACTGGTGGATCCATAGGTGGTATGTGAAAAGAACACACATGAAATGACTCTAGTTGTTGTTAGTAAAAAGACCACACATGCAATGAAACTGGTGGATCCATAGGTGGATTGTGAAGAGAGCATACATGCAATGACACTGGTGGATTCAATGACACCGGTGGATCCATATGTGGTATATGAAAAGAACACACATGCAATGACACTGGTGGATCCATAGGTGGATTGTGAAGAGAGCATACATGCAATGTAATTGGGGGATTCAATGACACTGGTGGATCCATATGTGGTATGTGACAATAACACACATGCAATGACTCTGGTTGTTGTTAGTAAAAAGAACACACATGCAATGACACTAGTGGATCCATGTGTGGTATCTGAAGAGAACACACATTTCAATGACTCTGGTTTTTGTTAGTAAAAAGAACACACATGCAATGACATAGGTGGATCCATATGTGGTCTATGAAGAGAACACACATGCAATGACTTTGGTTATTGTTAGTAAAAAGAGCACACATGCAATGACACTGGTGGATCCATAGATGGATTGTGAAAAGAACACACATGCAATGACACTAGTGGATCCATATGTGTTATGTGAAAAGAACACACATTTCAATAACTCTGGTTGTTGTTAGTAAAAAGAACACACATGCAATGACACTGGTGGATCCATGTGTGGTCTCTAAAGAGAACACGCATTTCAATGACACTGGTGGATCCATATGTGGTATGTGAAAAGAACACACATGCAATGACTCTAGTTGTTGTTAGTAAAAAGAACACACATGCAATGACACTGGTGGATCCATGTGTGGTCTCTAAAGAGAACACACATTTCAATGACTCTGGTTTTTGTTAGTAAAAAGAACACACATGCAATGACACTGGTGGATCCATATGTGGTCTCTAAAGAGAACACACATTTCAATGACTCTGGTTTTTCTTAGTAAAAAGAACACACATGCAATGACACTGGTGGATCCATATGTGGTCTCTGAAGAGAACACACATGCAATGACTCTGGTTGTTGTTAGTAAAAAGAGCACACATGCAATGACACTGGTGGATCCATAGGTGGATTGTGAAAAGAACACACATGCAATGACACTAGTGGATCCATATGTGGTATGTGAAAAGAACACACATTTCAATGACTCTGGTTGTTGTTAGTAAAAAGAACACACATGCAATGATACTGGTGGATCCATATGTGGTCTCTGAAGAGAACACACATTTCAATGACACTAGTGGATCCATATGTGGTATGGGAAAAGAACACACATGAAATGACTCTAGTTGTTGTTAGTAAAAAGAACACACATGCAATGAAACTGGTGGATCCATAGGTGGATTGTGAAGAGAGCATACATGCAATGACACTGGTGGATTCAATGACACTGGTGGATCCATATGTGGTATATGAAAATAACACACATGCAATGACTCTGGTTGTTTTAGTAAAAAGAACACACATGCAATGACTCTGGTTGTTTTTAGTAAAAAGAACACACATGCAATGACACTGGTGGATCCATGTGTGGTCTCCGAAGAGAACACACATTCCAATGACTCTGGTTTTTTTTAGTAAAAAGAACACACATGCAATGACACTCGTGGATCCATATGTGGTCTCTGAAGAGAACACACATGCAATGACTCTGGTTGTTGCTAGTAAAAAGAGCACACATGCAATGACACTGGTGGATCCATAGGTGGATTGTGAAAAGAACACACATGCACTGACACTGTGGATCCATATGTGGTATGTGAAAAGAACACACATGTCAATGACTGACTTTGGTTGTTGTTAGTTAAAAGAACACACATGCAATGACACTGGTGGATCCATGTGTGGTCTCTAAAGAGAACACACATTTCAATGACACTAGTGGATCCATATGTGGTATGTGAAAAGAACACACATGAAATGACTGTAGTTGTTGTTAGTTAAAAGAACACACATGCAATGACACTGGTGGATCCATAGGTGGATTGTGAAGAGAGCATACATGCAATGATGCTTGTGGATCCATATGTGGTCTGTGAAAATAACACACATGCAATGACTCTGGTTGTTGTTAGTAAAAAGAACACACATGGAATGACACTGGTGGATCCATGTGTGGTCTCTGAAGAGAACACACAATTCAATGACTCTGGTTTTTGCTAGTAAAAAGAACACACATGCAATGACACTAGTGGATCCATATGTGGTCTCTGAAGAGAACACACATGCAATGACTCTGGTTGTTGTTAGTAAAAAGAGCACACCGCAATCACGCTGGTGGATCCATAGGTGGATTGTGAAAAGAACAAACATGCAATGACACTAGTGGATCCATATGTGGTATGTGAATAGAACACACATTTCAATGACTCTAGTTGTTGTTAGTAAAAAGAAAACACATGCAATGAAACTGGTGGATCCATAGGTGGATTGTGAAGAGAGCATACATGCAATGACACTGGTGGATTCAATGACACTGGTGGATCCATATGTGGTATATGAAAATAACACACATGCAATGACTCTGGTTGTTTTTATTAAAAAGAACACACATGCAATTGACACTGGTGGATCCATGTGTGGTCTCCGAAGAGAACACACATTTCAATGACTCTGGTTTTTGTTAGTAAAAAGAATACACATGCAATGACACTGGTGGATCCATGTGTGGTCTCTAAAGAGAACCCACATATCAATGACTCTGGTTTTTGTTAGTAAAAAGAACACACATGCAATGACACTGGTGGATCCATATGTGGTCTCTGGAGAGAACACACATGCAATGACTCTGGTTGTTGTTAGTAAAAAGAGCACACATGCAATGACACTGGTGGATCCATAGGTGGATTGTGAAAAGAACACACATGCAATGACACTAGTGGCTCCATATGTGGTATGTGAAAAGAACACACATTTCAATGACTGGTTGTTGTTAGTAAAAAGAACACACATGCAATGATACTGGTGGATCCATATGTGGTCTCTGAAGAGAACACACATTTCAATGACACTAGTGGATCCATATGTGGTATGTGAAAAGAACACACATGAAATGACTCTAGTTGTTGTTAGTAAAAAGAACACACATGCAATGAAACTGGTGGATCCATAGGTGGATTGTGAAGAGAGCATACATCCAATGACACCGGTGGATTCAATGACACTGGTGGATCCATATGTGGTATATGAAAATAACACACATGCAATGACTCTGGTTGTTTTTAGTAAAAACAACACACATGCAATGACTCTGGTTGTTTTTAGTAAAAAGAACACACATGCAATGACACTGGTGGATCCATGTGTGGTCTCCGAAGAGAACACACATTCCAATGACTCTGGTTTTTTTAGTAAAAAGAACACACATGCAATGACACCCGTGGATCCATATGTGGTCTCTGAAGAGAACACACATGCAATGACTCTGGTTGTTGCTAGTAAAAAGAGCACACATGCAATGACACTGGTGGATCCATAGGTGGATTATGAAAAGAACACACATGCACTGACACTGTGGATCCATATGTGGTATGTGAAAAGAACACACATGTCAATGACTCTGGTCGTTGTTAGTTAAAAGAACACACATGCAATGACACTGGTGGATCCATGTGTGGTCTCTAAAGAGAACACACATTTCAATGACACTAGTGGATCCATATGTGGTATGTGAAAAGAACACACATGAAATGACTCTAGTTGTTGTTAGTTAAAAGAACACACATGCAATGACACTGGTGGATCCATAGGTGGATTGTGAAGAGAGCATACATGCAATGATGCTGGTGGATTCAATGACGCTGGTGGATCCATATGTGGTATATGAAAATAACACACATGCAATGACTCTGGTTGTTTTTAGTAAAAAGAAGACACATGCAATGACACTGGTGGATCCATGTGTGGTCTCCGAAGAGAACACACATTTCAATGACTCTCGTTTTTGTTAGTACAAAAGAACACACATGCAATGAAACTGGTGGATCCATAGGTGGATTGTGAAGAGAGCATACATGCAATGACACTGGTGGATCCATATGCGGTATGTGAAAAGAACACACATGAAATGACTCTAGTTGTTGTTAGTAAAAAGAACACACATGCAATGAAACTGGTGGATCCATAGGTGGATTGTGAGAGAGCATACATGCAATGACACTGGTGGATCCATATGTGGTATATGAAAATAACACACATGCAATGACTCTGTTGTTTTTAGTAAAAAGAACACACATGCAATGACACTGGTGGATCCATATGTGGTCTCTGAAGAGAACACACATGCAATGACTCTGGTTGTTGTTAGTAAAAAGAGCACACATGCAATGACACTTGTGGATCCATAGGTGGATTGTGAAAAGAACACACATGCAATGACACTAGTGGATCCATATGTGGTATGTGAAAAGAACACACATTTCAATGACTCTGGTTGTTGTTAGTAAAAAGAACCCACATGCAATGATACTGGTGGATCCATGTGTGGTCTCTGAAGAGAACACACATCTCAATGACACTGGTGGATCCATATGTGGTACGTGAAAAGAACACACATGAAATGTCTCTAGTTGTCGTTAGTAAAA
>CAJUXJ010001548.1:0-23047 GCA_910589775.1 Avena eriantha
TAGTGGATCCATGTGGTTTATGAAAATAATACACATGCAATGACCTCTAGTTGATCCACGTGGTTTATGAAAAGAACACCACATTCTAGATGATATCATTGCATGTGTTCTTTTCCAAAACCACAATGATGCACACTAACACACACACATCCAATGACTCATGTGGATCCATGTGGTTATGAAAAGAACACATATGCAATGACATCAGTGGATCAATGTGGTTTTGAAAGAAACACCATGTGATGACATCTAGTGATCCATGTGGTTTTGGAAAAGAACACAACTGCAATGAAATCAAGTGAATCCATGTGGTTTATGAAAAGAACACCACAAGATGGAGTGGCATCTTGCATGTGTTCTTTTCCAAAACCATATTGATGAACACTTATACACACATATGCAATGACATCTAGTTGATCCATGTTGAGCAATGAAAAGAACACACAAGTAAGGACATCTCGTCGATTCCATGGTGGTCTAGGGAAAATAACACACATGTAATGAAATTAGTGGATCCATGTGGTTATGAAAAGAACCACAATGCAATGACATCTAGTGGATCCATGTGGATATTCAAAAGACACCACATGCTGGAAGTGGACATCATTGCATATGTTCTGTTCCAAAACCATCACTGATGGCACACTGAATACACACACATGCAATGCCATTAATGGATCACGTCGGGCATGAAAAGAACCACACTGCAATGACTTAGTGGATCCATGTGGTCAATGAAAAGAACCACCACATGGCCAAATTTGGTACATCAGTGGATCCATGTGGTTTTTTATTAAAATAACACCATGCAATGGACCTATAGTCGATCATGTGGTCCATGACAAGACAAACACATTATTGATTTTGTTCTTTTCCAAAACCACAATTGATTGCATCCCTGATCCACACAGACACCACATCCAATGACTCATGTGGATCCATGTGGTTATGAAAAGAACACTATTGCAATGACATGTAGTGGATCAACTGTGGTTTATGAAAAGAACACACACCAACAATGACATCTAGTGGATCTATGTGGGGCATTGAAAGAGCACACATGCAATAACATCTAGTGGACCCATGTGGTTTATGAAAATAACACACATCCATTGACTCATGTGGATCCATGTGTTTATGAAAAGAACAGACATGCAATGACATCTAGTGGATCCATGTGGTTTATGATAAGAACACCATATGCTGGAGTGGTATTATTGCATGTGTTCTTTTGCGAACCACAGTGATACACACACATGCAATGACATCTAGTGGATCCATGTGGTTTATGAAAACAACACACATGCAATGACATCAATGCATCCATGTGGTCTAGGAAAAGAACACACATGCAATCACATCGAGTGGATCCATGTGGTCTAGGAAACACTACCCATGCAATGACTCATGTGGATCCATGTGGTTTATGAGAAGAACACACATGCAATGAAATCAAGTGGATCCATGTGGTTTAATGAAAAGAACACCACATGCTAGAGTGGCATCATTGCATATGGTCTTTTCCAAAACCACAATGATGCACACTGATACACACACATGCAATGCCATCTAATGGATCCATGTGGTCTAGGAAAAGAACACACATGCAATGACATCTTGTGGATCCATGTGGTTTACGAAAACAACACACATGCAATGACATCAGTGGATCCATGTGGTTGATGAAAAGAACACACATGCAATGACATCTAGTGGATCCATGTGGGGGCATGAAAAGAGCACACATGCAATGACATCTAGTGGACCCATGTGGTTTATGAAGATAACAAACATGCAAATGACAGCAGTGATCCATGTGGTTTATGAAAAGAACACACATGCAATGAAATCAAGTGGATCCATGTGGTTTATGAAAAGAACACCACAAGCTGGAGTGGCATCATTGCATGTGTTCTTTTGCCAAAACCATATTGATGAACACTCATACACACATATGCAATGACATCTAGTTGATCCATGTGTAGCATGAAACGAACACACAAGTAATGACATCTAGTCGATCCAGGTGGTCTAGGAAAAGAACACACATGTAATGAAATTAGTGGATCCATGTGGTTTATGAAAAGAACACACATGCAATGACATCTAGTGGATCCATGTGGTTTATGAAAAGAACACCACATGCTGGAGTGGCATCATAGCATATGTTCTTTTCCAAAACCACAATGATGCACACTGATACACACACATGCAATGCCATCTAATGGATCCATGTAGGGCATGAAAAGAACACACATGCAATGACATCTAGTGGATCCATGTGGTCTATGAAAAGAACACACATGCAATGACATCAGTGGATCCATGTGGTTCATTAAAATAACACCCATGCAATGACATATAGTCGATCCATGTGTTCCATGAAAAGACAACACATCATTGCATGTGTTCTTTTCCAAAACCACAATGATGCACACTTATACACACACACACCCACATTCAATGACTCATGTGGATCCATGTGGTTTATGAAAAGAACACACATGTAATGACATCTAGTGGATCCATGTGGTTTATGAAAATAATTCACATGCAATGACATCTAGTTGATCCACGTGGTTTATGAAAAGAACACCACATTCTAGAGTGATATCATTGCATGTGTTCTTTTCCAAAACCACAATGATGCACACTGACACACACACACATCCAATGACTCATGTGGATCCATGTGGTTTATGAAAAGAACACACATGCAATGACATCTTGTGGATCCATGTGGTTTCCAAAAATAACACCACAAGCTGGAGTGGCATCATTGCATGTGTTCTTTTCCAAAACCACATTGATGAACACTTATACACACATATGCAATGACATCTAGTTGATCCATGTTGGGCATGAAAAGAACACACAACTAATGACATCTAGTCGATCCATGTGGTCTAGCAAAAGAACACACATGTAATGAAATTAGTTATGCATGTGGTTTATGAAAAGAACACACATGCAATGACATCTAGTGATCCATGTGGTTTATGAAAGGAACACCACATGCTGGAGTGGCATCATTGCATATGTTCTTTTCCAAAACCACAATGATGCACACTGATACACACACATGCAATGCCATCTAATGGATCGATGTAGGGCATGAAAAGAACACACATGCAATGACATCTAGTGGATCCATGTGGTCTATGAAAAGAACACACATGCAATGACATCAGTGGATCCATGTGGTTTATTAAAATAACACCCATGCATTGACATATAGTCGATCCATGTGGTCCATGAAAAGACAACACATCATTGCATGTGTTCTTTTCCAAAACCACAATGATGCACACTGATACACACACACCCACATCCAATGACTCATGTGGATCCATGTGGTTTATGAAAAGAACACACATGTAATGACATCTAGTGGATCCATGTGGTTTATGAAAATAATACACATGCAATGACCTCTAGTTGATCCACGTGGTTTATGAAAAGAACACCACATTCTAGAGTGATATCATTGCATGTGTTCTTTTCCAAAACCACAATGATGCACACTAACACACACACATCCAATGACTCATGTGGATCCATGTGGTTTATGAAAAGAACACATATGCAATGACATCAGTGGATCAATGTGGTTTTTGAAAAGAACACACATGTGATGACATCTAGTGGATCCATGTGGTTTTGGAAAAGAACACACATGCAATGAAATCAAGTGGATCCATGTGGTTTATGAAAAGAACACCACAAGATGGAGTGGCATCTTTGCATGTGTTCTTTTCCAAAACCATATTGATGAACACTTATACACACATATGCAATGACATCTAGTTGATCCATGTTGAGAATGAAAAGAACACACAAGTAATGACATCTAGTCGATGCAGGTGGTCTAGGAAAATAACACACATGTAATGAAATTAGTGGATCCATGTGGTTTATGAAAAGAACACACATGCAATGACATCTAGTGGATCCATGTGGTTTATGAAAAGAACACCACATGCTGGAGTGGCATCATTGCATATGTTCTTTTCCAAAACCACAATGATGCACACTGATACACACACATGCAATGCCATCTAATGGATCCATGTAGGGCATGAAAAGAACACACATGCAATGACATCTAGTGGATCCATGTGGTCTATGAAAAGAACACACATGCAATGACATCAGTGGATCCATGTGGTTTATTAAAATAACACCCATGCAATGACATATAGTCGATCCATGTGGTCCATGAAAAGACAACACATCATTGCATGTGTTCTTTTCCAAAACCACAATGATGCATACTGATACACACAGACACCCACATCCAATGACTCATGTGGATCCATGTGGTTTATGAAAAGAACACATATGCAATGACATGTAGTGGATCAATGTGGTTTATGAAAAGAACACACCAACAATGACATCTAGTGGATCTATGTGGGGCATGAAAAGAGCACACATGCAATAACATCTAGTGGACCCATGTGGTTTATGAAAATAACACACATCCATTGACTCATGTGGATCCATGTTGTTTATGAAAAGAACAGACATGCAATGACATCTAGTGGATCCATGTGGTTTATGATAAGAACACCATATGCTGGAGTGGTATTATTGCATGTGTTCTTTTGCGAAACCACAGTGATACACACACATGCAATGACATCTAGTGGATCCATGTGGTTTATGAAAACAACACACATGCAATGACATCAATGCATCCATGTGGTCTAGGAAAAGAACACACATGCAATCACATCGAGTGGATCCATGTGGTCTAGGAAAACACTACCCATGCAATGACTCATGTGGATCCATGTGGTTTATGAGAAGAACACACATGCAATGAAATCAAGTGGATCCATGTGGTTTATGAAAAGAACACCACATGCTAGAGTGGCATCATTGCATATGGTCTTTTCCAAAACCACAATGATACACACTGATACACACACATGCAATGCCATCTAATGGATCCATGTGGTCTAGGAAAAGAACACACATGCAATGACATCTTGTGGATCCATGTGGTTTACGAAAACAACACACATGCAATGACATCAGTGGATCCATGTGGTTTATGAAA
This sequence comes from Avena eriantha, assembly GCA_910589775.1. NCBI lineage: Eukaryota > Viridiplantae > Streptophyta > Magnoliopsida > Poales > Poaceae > Avena > Avena eriantha. Next base: position 5,066 of record CAJUXJ010001548.1, read on the forward strand.
AGAACACACATGCAATGACATCTAGTGGATCCATGTGGGGCATGAAAATAGCACACATGCAATGACATCTAGTGGACCCATGTGGTTTATGAAGATAACAAACATGCAATGACAGCAGTGGATCCATGTGGTTTATGAAAAGAACACACATGCAATGAAATCAAGTGGATCCATGTGGTTTATGAAAAGAACACCACAAGCTGGAGTGGCATCATTGCATGTGTTCTTTTGCAAAACCATATTGATGAACACTCATACACACATATGCAATGACATCTAGTTGATCCATGTTGAGCATGAAAAGAACACACAAGTAATGACATCTAGTCGATCCATGTGGTCTAGGAAAAGAACACACATGTAATGAAATTAGTGGATCCATGTGGTTTATGAAAAGAACACACATGCAATGACATCTAGTGGATCCATGTGGTTTATGAAAAGAACACCACATGCTGGAGTGGCATCATAGCATATGTTCTTTTCCAAAACCACAATGATGCACACTGATACACACACATGCAATGCCATCTAATGGATCCATGTAGGGCATGAAAAGAACACACATGCAATGACATCTAGTGGATCCATGTGGTCTATGAAAAGAACACACATGCAATGACATCAGTGGATCCATGTGGTTCATTAAAATAACACCCATGCAATGACATATAGTCGATCCATGTGTTCCATGAAAAGACAACACATCATTGCATGTGTTCTTTTCCAAAACCACAATGATGCACACTTATACACACACACACCCACATTCAATGACTCATGTGGATCCATGTGGTTTATGAAAAGAACACACATGTAATGACATCTAGTGGATCCATGTGGTTTATGAAAATAATTCACATGCAATGACATCTAGTTGATCCACGTGGTTTATGAAAAGAACACCACATTCTAGAGTGATATCATTGCATGTGTTCTTTTCCAAAACCACAATGATGCACACTGACACACACACACATCCAATGACTCATGTGGATCCATGTGGTTTATGAAAAGAACACACATGCAATGACATCTTGTGGATCCATGTGGTTTCCAAAAATAACACCACAAGCTGGAGTGGCATCATTGCATGTGTTCTTTTCCAAAACCACATTGATGAACACTTATACACACATATGCAATGACATCTAGTTGATCCATGTTGGGCATGAAAAGAACACACAACTAATGACATCTAGTCGATCCATGTGGTCTAGCAAAAGAACACACATGTAATGAAATTAGTTTATGCATGTGGTTTATGAAAAGAACACACATGCAATGACATCTAGTGGATCCATGTGGTTTATGAAAGGAACACCACATGCTGGAGTGGCATCATTGCATATGTTCTTTTCCAAAACCACAATGATGCACACTGATACACACACATGCAATGCCATCTAATGGATCGATGTAGGGCATGAAAAGAACACACATGCAATGACATCTAGTGGATCCATGTGGTCTATGAAAAGAACACACATGCAATGACATCAGTGGATCCATGTGGTTTATTAAAATAACACCCATGCATTGACATATAGTCGATCCATGTGGTCCATGAAAAGACAACACATCATTGCATGTGTTCTTTTCCAAAACCACAATGATGCACACTGATACACACACACCCACATCCAATGACTCATGTGGATCCATGTGGTTTATGAAAAGAACACACATGTAATGACATCTAGTGGATCCATGTGGTTTATGAAAATAATACACATGCAATGACCTCTAGTTGATCCACGTGGTTTATGAAAAGAACACCACATTCTAGAGTGATATCATTGCATGTGTTCTTTTCCAAAACCACAATGATGCACACTAACACACACACATCCAATGACTCATGTGGATCCATGTGGTTTATGAAAAGAACACATATGCAATGACATCAGTGGATCAATGTGGTTTTTGAAAAGAACACACATGTGATGACATCTAGTGGATCCATGTGGTTTTGGAAAAGAACACACATGCAATGAAATCAAGTGGATCCATGTGGTTTATGAAAAGAACACCACAAGATGGAGTGGCATCTTTGCATGTGTTCTTTTCCAAAACCATATTGATGAACACTTATACACACATATGCAATGACATCTAGTTGATCCATGTTGAGAATGAAAAGAACACACAAGTAATGACATCTAGTCGATGCAGGTGGTCTAGGAAAATAACACACATGTAATGAAATTAGTGGATCCATGTGGTTTATGAAAAGAACACACATGCAATGACATCTAGTGGATCCATGTGGTTTATGAAAAGAACACCACATGCTGGAGTGGCATCATTGCATATGTTCTTTTCCAAAACCACAATGATGCACACTGATACACACACATGCAATGCCATCTAATGGATCCATGTAGGGCATGAAAAGAACACACATGCAATGACATCTAGTGGATCCATGTGGTCTATGAAAAGAACACACATGCAATGACATCAGTGGATCCATGTGGTTTATTAAAATAACACCCATGCAATGACATATAGTCGATCCATGTGGTCCATGAAAAGACAACACATCATTGCATGTGTTCTTTTCCAAAACCACAATGATGCATACTGATACACACAGACACCCACATCCAATGACTCATGTGGATCCATGTGGTTTATGAAAAGAACACATATGCAATGACATGTAGTGGATCAATGTGGTTTATGAAAAGAACACACCAACAATGACATCTAGTGGATCTATGTGGGGCATGAAAAGAGCACACATGCAATAACATCTAGTGGACCCATGTGGTTTATGAAAATAACACACATCCATTGACTCATGTGGATCCATGTTGTTTATGAAAAGAACAGACATGCAATGACATCTAGTGGATCCATGTGGTTTATGATAAGAACACCATATGCTGGAGTGGTATTATTGCATGTGTTCTTTTGCGAAACCACAGTGATACACACACATGCAATGACATCTAGTGGATCCATGTGGTTTATGAAAACAACACACATGCAATGACATCAATGCATCCATGTGGTCTAGGAAAAGAACACACATGCAATCACATCGAGTGGATCCATGTGGTCTAGGAAAACACTACCCATGCAATGACTCATGTGGATCCATGTGGTTTATGAGAAGAACACACATGCAATGAAATCAAGTGGATCCATGTGGTTTATGAAAAGAACACCACATGCTAGAGTGGCATCATTGCATATGGTCTTTTCCAAAACCACAATGATACACATTGATACACACACATGCAATGCCATCTAATGGATCCATGTGGTCTAGGAAAAGAACACACATGCAATGACATCTTGTGGATCCATGTGGTTTACGAAAACAACACACATGCAATGACATCAGTGGATCCATGTGGTTTATGAAAAGAACACACATGCAATGACATCTAGTGGATCCATGTGGGGCATGAAAATAGCACACATGCAATGACATCTAGTGGACCCATGTGGTTTATGAAGATAACAAACATGCAATGACAGCAGTGGATCCATGTGGTTTATGAAAAGAACACACATGCAATGAAATCAAGTGGATCCATGTGGTTTATGAAAAGAACACCACAAGCTGGAGTGGCATCATTGCATGTGTTCTTTTGCAAAACCATATTGATGAACACTCATACACACATATGCAATGACATCTAGTTGATCCATGTTGAGCATGAAAAGAACACACAAGTAATGACATCTAGTCGATCCATGTGGTCTAGGAAAAGAACACACATGTAATGAAATTAGTGGATCCATGTGGTTTATGAAAAGAACACACATGCAATGACATCTAGTGGATCCATGTGGTTTATGAAAAGAACACCACATGCTGGAGTGGCATCATAGCATATGTTCTTTTCCAAAACCACAATGATGCACACTGATACACACACATGCAATGCCATCTAATGGATCCATGTAGGGCATGAAAAGAACACACATGCAATGACATCTAGTGGATCCATGTGGTCTATGAAAAGAACACACATGCAATGACATCAGTGGATCCATGTGGTTCATTAAAATAACACCCATGCAATGACATATAGTCGATCCATGTGTTCCATGAAAAGACAACACATCATTGCATGTGTTCTTTTCCAAAACCACAATGATGCACACTTATACACACACACACCCACATTCAATGACTCATGTGGATCCATGTGGTTTATGAAAAGAACACACATGTAATGACATCTAGTGGATCCATGTGGTTTATGAAAATAATTCACATGCAATGACATCTAGTTGATCCACGTGGTTTATGAAAAGAACACCACATTCTAGAGTGATATCATTGCATGTGTTCTTTTCCAAAACCACAATGATGCACACTGACACACACACACATCCAATGACTCATGTGGATCCATGTGGTTTATGAAAAGAACACACATGCAATGACATCTTGTGGATCCATGTGGTTTCCAAAAATAACACCACAAGCTGGAGTGGCATCATTGCATGTGTTCTTTTCCAAAACCACATTGATGAACACTTATACACACATATGCAATGACATCTAGTTGATCCATGTTGGGCATGAAAAGAACACACAACTAATGACATCTAGTCGATCCATGTGGTCTAGCAAAAGAACACACATGTAATGAAATTAGTTTATGCATGTGGTTTATGAAAAGAACACACATGCAATGACATCTAGTGGATCCATGTGGTTTATGAAAGGAACACCACATGCTGGAGTGGCATCATTGCATATGTTCTTTTCCAAAACCACAATGATGCACACTGATACACACACATGCAATGCCATCTAATGGATCGATGTAGGGCATGAAAAGAACACACATGCAATGACATCTAGTGGATCCATGTGGTCTATGAAAAGAACACACATGCAATGACATCAGTGGATCCATGTGGTTTATTAAAATAACACCCATGCATTGACATATAGTCGATCCATGTGGTCCATGAAAAGACAACACATCATTGCATGTGTTCTTTTCCAAAACCACAATGATGCACACTGATACACACACACCCACATCCAATGACTCATGTGGATCCATGTGGTTTATGAAAAGAACACACATGTAATGACATCTAGTGGATCCATGTGGTTTATGAAAATAATACACATGCAATGACCTCTAGTTGATCCACGTGGTTTATGAAAAGAACACCACATTCTAGAGTGATATCATTGCATGTGTTCTTTTCCAAAACCACAATGATGCACACTAACACACACACATCCAATGACTCATGTGGATCCATGTGGTTTATGAAAAGAACACATATGCAATGACATCAGTGGATCAATGTGGTTTTTGAAAAGAACACACATGTGATGACATCTAGTGGATCCATGTGGTTTTGGAAAAGAACACACATGCAATGAAATCAAGTGGATCCATGTGGTTTATGAAAAGAACACCACAAGATGGAGTGGCATCTTTGCATGTGTTCTTTTCCAAAACCATATTGATGAACACTTATACACACATATGCAATGACATCTAGTTGATCCATGTTGAGAATGAAAAGAACACACAAGTAATGACATCTAGTCGATGCAGGTGGTCTAGGAAAATAACACACATGTAATGAAATTAGTGGATCCATGTGGTTTATGAAAAGAACACACATGCAATGACATCTAGTGGATCCATGTGGTTTATGAAAAGAACACCACATGCTGGAGTGGCATCATTGCATATGTTCTTTTCCAAAACCACAATGATGCACACTGATACACACACATGCAATGCCATCTAATGGATCCATGTAGGGCATGAAAAGAACACACATGCAATGACATCTAGTGGATCCATGTGGTCTATGAAAAGAACACACATGCAATGACATCAGTGGATCCATGTGGTTTATTAAAATAACACCCATGCAATGACATATAGTCGATCCATGTGGTCCATGAAAAGACAACACATCATTGCATGTGTTCTTTTCCAAAACCACAATGATGCATACTGATACACACAGACACCCACATCCAATGACTCATGTGGATCCATGTGGTTTATGAAAAGAACACATATGCAATGACATGTAGTGGATCAATGTGGTTTATGAAAAGAACACACCAACAATGACATCTAGTGGATCTATGTGGGGCATGAAAAGAGCACACATGCAATAACATCTAGTGGACCCATGTGGTTTATGAAAATAACACACATCCATTGACTCATGTGGATCCATGTTGTTTATGAAAAGAACAGACATGCAATGACATCTAGTGGATCCATGTGGTTTATGATAAGAACACCATATGCTGGAGTGGTATTATTGCATGTGTTCTTTTGCGAAACCACAGTGATACACACACATGCAATGACATCTAGTGGATCCATGTGGTTTATGAAAACAACACACATGCAATGACATCAATGCATCCATGTGGTCTAGGAAAAGAACACACATGCAATCACATCGAGTGGATCCATGTGGTCTAGGAAAACACTACCCATGCAATGACTCATGTGGATCCATGTGGTTTATGAGAAGAACACACATGCAATGAAATCAAGTGGATCCATGTGGTTTATGAAAAGAACACCACATGCTAGAGTGGCATCATTGCATATGGTCTTTTCCAAAACCACAATGATACACATTGATACACACACATGCAATGCCATCTAATGGATCCATGTGGTCTAGGAAAAGAACACACATGCAATGACATCTTGTGGATCCATGTGGTTTACGAAAACAACACACATGCAATGACATCAGTGGATCCATGTGGTTTATGAAAAGAACACACATGCAATGACATCTAGTGGATCCATGTGGGGCATGAAAATAGCACACATGCAATGACATCTAGTGGACCCATGTGGTTTATGAAGATAACAAACATGCAATGACAGCAGTGGATCCATGTGGTTTATGAAAAGAACACACATGCAATGAAATCAAGTGGATCCATGTGGTTTATGAAAAGAACACCACAAGCTGGAGTGGCATCATTGCATGTGTTCTTTTGCAAAACCATATTGATGAACACTCATACACACATATGCAATGACATCTAGTTGATCCATGTTGAGCATGAAAAGAACACACAAGTAATGACATCTAGTCGATCCATGTGGTCTAGGAAAAGAACACACATGTAATGAAATTAGTGGATCCATGTGGTTTATGAAAAGAACACACATGCAATGACATCTAGTGGATCCATGTGGTTTATGAAAAGAACACCACATGCTGGAGTGGCATCATAGCATATGTTCTTTTCCAAAACCACAATGATGCACACTGATACACACACATGCAATGCCATCTAATGGATCCATGTAGGGCATGAAAAGAACACACATGCAATGACATCTAGTGGATCCATGTGGTCTATGAAAAGAACACACATGCAATGACATCAGTGGATCCATGTGGTTCATTAAAATAACACCCATGCAATGACATATAGTCGATCCATGTGTTCCATGAAAAGACAACACATCATTGCATGTGTTCTTTTCCAAAACCACAATGATGCACACTTATACACACACACACCCACATTCAATGACTCATGTGGATCCATGTGGTTTATGAAAAGAACACACATGTAATGACATCTAGTGGATCCATGTGGTTTATGAAAATAATTCACATGCAATGACATCTAGTTGATCCACGTGGTTTATGAAAAGAACACCACATTCTAGAGTGATATCATTGCATGTGTTCTTTTCCAAAACCACAATGATGCACACTGACACACACACACATCCAATGACTCATGTGGATCCATGTGGTTTATGAAAAGAACACACATGCAATGACATCTTGTGGATCCATGTGGTTTCCAAAAATAACACCACAAGCTGGAGTGGCATCATTGCATGTGTTCTTTTCCAAAACCACATTGATGAACACTTATACACACATATGCAATGACATCTAGTTGATCCATGTTGGGCATGAAAAGAACACACAACTAATGACATCTAGTCGATCCATGTGGTCTAGCAAAAGAACACACATGTAATGAAATTAGTTTATGCATGTGGTTTATGAAAAGAACACACATGCAATGACATCTAGTGGATCCATGTGGTTTATGAAAGGAACACCACATGCTGGAGTGGCATCATTGCATATGTTCTTTTCCAAAACCACAATGATGCACACTGATACACACACATGCAATGCCATCTAATGGATCGATGTAGGGCATGAAAAGAACACACATGCAATGACATCTAGTGGATCCATGTGGTCTATGAAAAGAACACACATGCAATGACATCAGTGGATCCATGTGGTTTATTAAAATAACACCCATGCATTGACATATAGTCGATCCATGTGGTCCATGAAAAGACAACACATCATTGCATGTGTTCTTTTCCAAAACCACAATGATGCACACTGATACACACACACCCACATCCAATGACTCATGTGGATCCATGTGGTTTATGAAAAGAACACACATGTAATGACATCTAGTGGATCCATGTGGTTTATGAAAATAATACACATGCAATGACCTCTAGTTGATCCACGTGGTTTATGAAAAGAACACCACATTCTAGAGTGATATCATTGCATGTGTTCTTTTCCAAAACCACAATGATGCACACTAACACACACACATCCAATGACTCATGTGGATCCATGTGGTTTATGAAAAGAACACATATGCAATGACATCAGTGGATCAATGTGGTTTTTGAAAAGAACACACATGTGATGACATCTAGTGGATCCATGTGGTTTTGGAAAAGAACACACATGCAATGAAATCAAGTGGATCCATGTGGTTTATGAAAAGAACACCACAAGATGGAGTGGCATCTTTGCATGTGTTCTTTTCCAAAACCATATTGATGAACACTTATACACACATATGCAATGACATCTAGTTGATCCATGTTGAGAATGAAAAGAACACACAAGTAATGACATCTAGTCGATGCAGGTGGTCTAGGAAAATAACACACATGTAATGAAATTAGTGGATCCATGTGGTTTATGAAAAGAACACACATGCAATGACATCTAGTGGATCCATGTGGTTTATGAAAAGAACACCACATGCTGGAGTGGCATCATTGCATATGTTCTTTTCCAAAACCACAATGATGCACACTGATACACACACATGCAATGCCATCTAATGGATCCATGTAGGGCATGAAAAGAACACACATGCAATGACATCTAGTGGATCCATGTGGTCTATGAAAAGAACACACATGCAATGACATCAGTGGATCCATGTGGTTTATTAAAATAACACCCATGCAATGACATATAGTCGATCCATGTGGTCCATGAAAAGACAACACATCATTGCATGTGTTCTTTTCCAAAACCACAATGATGCATACTGATACACACAGACACCCACATCCAATGACTCATGTGGATCCATGTGGTTTATGAAAAGAACACATATGCAATGACATGTAGTGGATCAATGTGGTTTATGAAAAGAACACACCAACAATGACATCTAGTGGATCTATGTGGGGCATGAAAAGAGCACACATGCAATAACATCTAGTGGACCCATGTGGTTTATGAAAATAACACACATCCATTGACTCATGTGGATCCATGTTGTTTATGAAAAGAACAGACATGCAATGACATCTAGTGGATCCATGTGGTTTATGATAAGAACACCATATGCTGGAGTGGTATTATTGCATGTGTTCTTTTGCGAAACCACAGTGATACACACACATGCAATGACATCTAGTGGATCCATGTGGTTTATGAAAACAACACACATGCAATGACATCAATGCATCCATGTGGTCTAGGAAAAGAACACACATGCAATCACATCGAGTGGATCCATGTGGTCTAGGAAAACACTACCCATGCAATGACTCATGTGGATCCATGTGGTTTATGAGAAGAACACACATGCAATGAAATCAAGTGGATCCATGTGGTTTATGAAAAGAACACCACATGCTAGAGTGGCATCATTGCATATGGTCTTTTCCAAAACCACAATGATACACACTGATACACACACATGCAATGCCATCTAATGGATCCATGTGGTCTAGGAAAAGAACACACATGCAATGACATCTTGTGGATCCATGTGGTTTACGAAAACAACACACATGCAATGACATCAGTGGATCCATGTGGTTTATGAAAAGAACACACATGCAATGACATCTAGTGGATCCATGTGGGGCATGAAAATAGCACACATGCAATGACATCTAGTGGACCCATGTGGTTTATGAAGATAACAAACATGCAATGACAGCAGTGGATCCATGTGGTTTATGAAAAGAACACACATGCAATGAAATCAAGTGGATCCATGTGGTTTATGAAAAGAACACCACAAGCTGGAGTGGCATCATTGCATGTGTTCTTTTGCAAAACCATATTGATGAACACTCATACACACATATGCAATGACATCTAGTTGATCCATGTTGAGCATGAAAAGAACACACAAGTAATGACATCTAGTCGATCCATGTGGTCTAGGAAAAGAACACACATGTAATGAAATTAGTGGATCCATGTGGTTTATGAAAAGAACACACATGCAATGACATCTAGTGGATCCATGTGGTTTATGAAAAGAACACCACATGCTGGAGTGGCATCATAGCATATGTTCTTTTCCAAAACCACAATGATGCACACTGATACACACACATGCAATGCCATCTAATGGATCCATGTAGGGCATGAAAAGAACACACATGCAATGACATCTAGTGGATCCATGTGGTCTATGAAAAGAACACACATGCAATGACATCAGTGGATCCATGTGGTTCATTAAAATAACACCCATGCAATGACATATAGTCGATCCATGTGTTCCATGAAAAGACAACACATCATTGCATGTGTTCTTTTCCAAAACCACAATGATGCACACTTATACACACACACACCCACATTCAATGACTCATGTGGATCCATGTGGTTTATGAAAAGAACACACATGTAATGACATCTAGTGGATCCATGTGGTTTATGAAAATAATTCACATGCAATGACATCTAGTTGATCCACGTGGTTTATGAAAAGAACACCACATTCTAGAGTGATATCATTGCATGTGTTCTTTTCCAAAACCACAATGATGCACACTGACACACACACACATCCAATGACTCATGTGGATCCATGTGGTTTATGAAAAGAACACACATGCAATGACATCTTGTGGATCCATGTGGTTTCCAAAAATAACACCACAAGCTGGAGTGGCATCATTGCATGTGTTCTTTTCCAAAACCACATTGATGAACACTTATACACACATATGCAATGACATCTAGTTGATCCATGTTGGGCATGAAAAGAACACACAACTAATGACATCTAGTCGATCCATGTGGTCTAGCAAAAGAACACACATGTAATGAAATTAGTTTATGCATGTGGTTTATGAAAAGAACACACATGCAATGACATCTAGTGGATCCATGTGGTTTATGAAAGGAACACCACATGCTGGAGTGGCATCATTGCATATGTTCTTTTCCAAAACCACAATGATGCACACTGATACACACACATGCAATGCCATCTAATGGATCGATGTAGGGCATGAAAAGAACACACATGCAATGACATCTAGTGGATCCATGTGGTCTATGAAAAGAACACACATGCAATGACATCAGTGGATCCATGTGGTTTATTAAAATAACACCCATGCATTGACATATAGTCGATCCATGTGGTCCATGAAAAGACAACACATCATTGCATGTGTTCTTTTCCAAAACCACAATGATGCACACTGATACACACACACCCACATCCAATGACTCATGTGGATCCATGTGGTTTATGAAAAGAACACACATGTAATGACATCTAGTGGATCCATGTGGTTTATGAAAATAATACACATGCAATGACCTCTAGTTGATCCACGTGGTTTATGAAAAGAACACCACATTCTAGAGTGATATCATTGCATGTGTTCTTTTCCAAAACCACAATGATGCACACTAACACACACACATCCAATGACTCATGTGGATCCATGTGGTTTATGAAAAGAACACATATGCAATGACATCAGTGGATCAATGTGGTTTTTGAAAAGAACACACATGTGATGACATCTAGTGGATCCATGTGGTTTTGGAAAAGAACACACATGCAATGAAATCAAGTGGATCCATGTGGTTTATGAAAAGAACACCACAAGATGGAGTGGCATCTTTGCATGTGTTCTTTTCCAAAACCATATTGATGAACACTTATACACACATATGCAATGACATCTAGTTGATCCATGTTGAGAATGAAAAGAACACACAAGTAATGACATCTAGTCGATCCAGGTGGTCTAGGAAAATAACACACATGTAATGAAATTAGTGGATCCATGTGGTTTATGAAAAGAACACACATGCAATGACATCTAGTGGATCCATGTGGTTTATGAAAAGAACACCACATGCTGGAGTGGCATCATTGCATATGTTCTTTTCCAAAACCACAATGATGCACACTGATACACACACATGCAATGCCATCTAATGGATCCATGTAGGGCATGAAAAGAACACACATGCAATGACATCTAGTGGATCCATGTGGTCTATGAAAAGAACACACATGCAATGACATCAGTGGATCCATGTGGTTTATTAAAATAACACCCATGCAATGACATATAGTCGATCCATGTGGTCCATGAAAAGACAACACATCATTGCATGTGTTCTTTTCCAAAACCACAATGATGCATACTGATACACACAGACACCCACATCCAATGACTCATGTGGATCCATGTGGTTTATGAAAAGAACACATATGCAATGACATGTAGTGGATCAATGTGGTTTATGAAAAGAACACACCAACAATGACATCTAGTGGATCTATGTGGGGCATGAAAAGAGCACACATGCAATAACATCTAGTGGACCCATGTGGTTTATGAAAATAACACACATCCATTGACTCATGTGGATCCATGTTGTTTATGAAAAGAACAGACATGCAATGACATCTAGTGGATCCATGTGGTTTATGATAAGAACACCATATGCTGGAGTGGTATTATTGCATGTGTTCTTTTGCGAAACCACAGTGATACACACACATGCAATGACATCTAGTGGATCCATGTGGTTTATGAAAACAACACACATGCAATGACATCAATGCATCCATGTGGTCTAGGAAAAGAACACACATGCAATCACATCGAGTGGATCCATGTGGTCTAGGAAAACACTACCCATGCAATGACTCATGTGGATCCATGTGGTTTATGAGAAGAACACACATGCAATGAAATCAAGTGGATCCATGTGGTTTATGAAAAGAACACCACATGCTAGAGTGGCATCATTGCATATGGTCTTTTCCAAAACCACAATGATACACACTGATACACACACATGCAATGCCATCTAATGGATCCATGTGGTCTAGGAAAAGAACACACATGCAATGACATCTTGTGGATCCATGTGGTTTACGAAAACAACACACATGCAATGACATCAGTGGATCCATGTGGTTTATGAAAAGAACACACATGCAATGACATCTAGTGGATCCATGTGGGGCATGAAAATAGCACACATGCAATGACATCTAGTGGACCCATGTGGTTTATGAAGATAACAAACATGCAATGACAGCAGTGGATCCATGTGGTTTATGAAAAGAACACACATGCAATGAAATCAAGTGGATCCATGTGGTTTATGAAAAGAACACCACAAGCTGGAGTGGCATCATTGCATGTGTTCTTTTGCAAAACCATATTGATGAACACTCATACACACATATGCAATGACATCTAGTTGATCCATGTTGAGCATGAAAAGAACACACAAGTAATGACATCTAGTCGATCCATGTGGTCTAGGAAAAGAACACACATGTAATGAAATTAGTGGATCCATGTGGTTTATGAAAAGAACACACATGCAATGACATCTAGTGGATCCATGTGGTTTATGAAAAGAACACCACATGCTGGAGTGGCATCATAGCATATGTTCTTTTCCAAAACCACAATGATGCACACTGATACACACACATGCAATGCCATCTAATGGATCCATGTAGGGCATGAAAAGAACACACATGCAATGACATCTAGTGGATCCATGTGGTCTATGAAAAGAACACACATGCAATGACATCAGTGGATCCATGTGGTTCATTAAAATAACACCCATGCAATGACATATAGTCGATCCATGTGTTCCATGAAAAGACAACACATCATTGCATGTGTTCTTTTCCAAAACCACAATGATGCACACTGATACACACACACACCCACATTCAATGACTCATGTGGATCCATGTGGTTTATGAAAAGAACACACATGTAATGACATCTAGTGGATCCATGTGGTTTATGAAAATAATTCACATGCAATGACATCTAGTTGATCCACGTGGTTTATGAAAAGAACACCACATTCTAGAGTGATATCATTGCATGTGTTCTTTTCCAAAACCACAATGATGCACACTGACACACACACACATCCAATGACTCATGTGGATCCATGTGGTTTATGAAAAGAACACACATGCAATGACATCTTGTGGATCCATGTGGTTTCCAAAAATAACACCACAAGCTGGAGTGGCATCATTGCATGTGTTCTTTTCCAAAACCACATTGATGAACACTTATACACACATATGCAATGACATCTAGTTGATCCATGTTGGGCATGAAAAGAACACACAACTAATGACATCTAGTCGATCCATGTGGTCTAGCAAAAGAACACACATGTAATGAAATTAGTTTATGCATGTGGTTTATGAAAAGAACACGCATGCAATGACATCTAGTGGATCCATGTGGTTTATGAAAGGAACACCACATGCTGGAGTGGCATCATTGCATATGTTCTTTTCCAAAACCACAATGATGCACACTGATACACACACATGCAATGCCATCTAATGGATCGATGTAGGGCATGAAAAGAACACACATGCAATGACATCTAGTGGATCCATGTGGTCTATGAAAAGAACACACATGCAATGACATCAGTGGATCCATGTGGTTTATTAAAATAACACCCATGCATTGACATATAGTCGATCCATGTGGTCCATGAAAAGACAACACATCATTGCATGTGTTCTTTTCCAAAACCACAATGATGCACACTGATACACACACACCCACATCCAATGACTCATGTGGATCCATGTGGTTTATGAAAAGAACACACATGTAATGACATCTAGTGGATCCATGTGGTTTATGAAAATAATACACATGCAATGACCTCTAGTTGATCCACGTGGTTTATGAAAAGAACACCACATTCTAGAGTGATATCATTGCATGTGTTCTTTTCCAAAACCACAATGATGCACACTAACACACACACATCCAATGACTCATGTGGATCCATGTGGTTTATGAAAAGAACACATATGCAATGACATCAGTGGATCAATGTGGTTTTTGAAAAGAACACACATGTGATGACATCTAGTGGATCCATGTGGTTTTGGAAAAGAACACACATGCAATGAAATCAAGTGGATCCATGTGGTTTATGAAAAGAACACCACAAGATGGAGTGGCATCTTTGCATGTGTTCTTTTCCAAAACCATATTGATGAACACTTATACACACATATGCAATGACATCTAGTTCATCCATGTTGAGAATGAAAAGAACACACAAGTAATGACATCTAGTCGATCCAGGTGGTCTAGGAAAATAACACACATGTAATGAAATTAGTGGATCCATGTGGTTTATGAAAAGAACACACATGCAATGACATCTAGTGGATCCATGTGGTTTATGAAAAGAACACCACATGCTGGAGTGGCATCATTGCATATGTTCTTTTCCAAAACCACAATGATGCACACTGATACACACACATGCAATGCCATCTAATGGATCCATGTAGGGCATGAAAAGAACACACATGCAATGACATCTAGTGGATCCATGTGGTCTATGAAAAGAACACACATGCAATGACATCAGTGGATCCATGTGGTTTATTAAAATAACACCCATGCAATGACATATAGTCGATCCATGTGGTCCATGAAAAGACAACACATCATTGCATGTGTTCTTTTCCAAAACCACAATGATGCATACTGATACACACAGACACCCACATCCAATGACTCTGTGGATCCATGTGGTTTATGAAAAGAACACATATGCAATGAACATGTAGTGGATCAATGTGGTTTATGAAAAGAACACACCAACAATGACATCTAGTGGATCTATGTGGGGCATGAAAAGAGCACACATGCAATAACATCTAGTGGACCCATGTGGTTTATGAAAATAACACACATCCATTGACTCATGTGGATCCATGTTGTTTATGAAAAGAACAGACATGCAATGACATCTAGTGGATCCATGTGGTTTATGATAAGAACACCATATGCTGGAGTGGTATTATTGCATGTGTTCTTTTGCGAAACCACAGTGATACACACACATGCAATGACATCTAGTGGATCCATGTGGTTTATGAAAACAACACACATGCAATGACATCAATGCATCCATGTGGTCTAGGAAAAGAACACACATGCAATCACATCGAGTGGATCCATGTGGTCTAGGAAAACACTACCCATGCAATGACTCATGTGGATCCATGTGGTTTATGAGAAGAACACACATGCAATGAAATCAAGTGGATCCATGTGGTTTATGAAAAGAACACCACATGCTAGAGTGGCATCATTGCATATGGTCTTTTCCAAAACCACAATGATACACACTGATACACACACATGCAATGCCATCTAATGGATCCATGTGGTCTAGGAAAAGAACACACATGCAATGACATCTTGTGGATCCATGTGGTTTACGAAAACAACACACATGCAATGACATCAGTGGATCCATGTGGT
Source organism: Avena eriantha (assembly GCA_910589775.1). NCBI lineage: Eukaryota > Viridiplantae > Streptophyta > Magnoliopsida > Poales > Poaceae > Avena > Avena eriantha. The sequence goes on from CAJUXJ010001548.1 coordinate 21,943, forward strand.
TTATGAAAAGAACACACATGCAATGACATCTAGTGGATCCATGTGGGGCATGAAAATAGCACACATGCAATGACATCTAGTGGACCCATGTGGTTTATGAAGATAACAAACATGCAATGACAGCAGTGGATCCATGTGGTTTATGAAAAGAACACACATGCAATGAAATCAAGTGGATCCATGTGGTTTATGAAAAGAACACCACAAGCTGGAGTGGCATCATTGCATGTGTTCTTTTCCAAAACCACATTGATGAACACTTATACACACATATGCAATGACATCTAGTTGATCCATGTTGGGCATGAAAAGAACACACAACTAATGACATCTAGTCGATCCATGTGGTCTAGGCAAAAGAACACACATGTAATGAAATTAGTTTATGCATGTGGTTTATGAAAAGAACACACATGCAATGACATCTAGTGGATCCATGTGGTTTATGAAAAGAACACCACATGCTGGAGTGGCATCATTGCATATGTTCTTTTCCAAAACCACAATGATGCACACTGATACACACACATGCAATGCCATCTATCCATGTAGGGCATGAAAGAACACACATGGAATGACATCTAGTGGATCCATGTGGTCTAGGAAAAGAACACACATGCAATGACATTAGTGGATCCATGTGGTTTAGGAAAATAAGACCCATGCATTGACATATAGTGGATCCATGTGGTCCATGAAAAGACAACACATCATTGCATGTGTTCTTTTCCAAAACCACAATGATGCACACTGATACACACACCACCCACATTCAATGACTCATGTGGATCCATGTGGTTTATGAAAAGAACACACATGTAATGACATCTAGTGGATCCATGTGGTTTATGAAAATAATCACATGCAATGACATCTAGTTGATCCACGTGGTTTATGAAAAGAACACCACATTCTAGAGTGATATCATTGCATGTGTTCTTTTCAAAACCACAATGATGCACACTGACACACACACACATCCAATGACTCATGTGGATCCATGTGGTTTATGAAAAGAACACACATGCAATGACATCTTGTGGATCCATGTGGTTTCCAAAAATAACACCACAAGCTGGAGTGGCATCATTGCATGTGTTCTTTT
>CAJUXJ010001549.1:0-34154 GCA_910589775.1 Avena eriantha
AACACACATGCAATGACACCGGTGGATCCACATGTGATTTCTGGAAAAGTAAAAGACAGTCAATGACACTAGTAGATCCTTATGTGGTTCCTGAAAAGACGACATTGCAATTGACACTAGTGGATCCTTAGTGGTTTGTTTCGAGGAACAGATGCAAATAACTTTAGCCATGATCATGACAAGAACGACATGGAATTACCCGGGTGTGGTCTGAAAGATCAAATGCAATGCTTAGTGGTTTGTTAAGAAAACAACATGCAATGACAACTCTGGGTGTGCGTTATGAAAATGACACACACACGCAATGGGACCACTGGTGGAATCCTTATGTGGTTTGTTTAGAGGACAGACATGCAATGAACGGTGGATCCAATGTGGTTTATGTAATTAAAAGAATGCCTGACACTGGTCGATCCTTATGTGGTTCTGACATAACATACTGCAGTGAAACTGGGTGTGGTTTCATGAATAGAACAGACATGCACTGACACTGGTGGATCCTTATGTGGTTTGTTTAGGGGAACAGACATGCAATGACTCTAGCCCATGATTCATGAAAAGAACATACATGCAATGACACCGGGTGTGGTTCATGAATAGAACATACATGCAATGACTTATGTGGTTTGTTTAGAATAACACACATGCAATGACACTGGGTGTGGTTCATGAAAAGAACATATAGGCAATGATACTGGTGGATCCTTATGTGGTTTGTTTAGAAGAACACGCATGCAATGACACTAGGTGTGGTTCATGAAAAGGACAGGCACGCAATGACACTAGTGGATCCTTATGTGGTTTGTTTAGAGGAACAGACATGCAATCACATTAGGTGGATCCATATGTGGTTTATGGAAGTAAAGGACATGCAATGACACTAGCTGTGATTCATGAAAAGAACAGACATGCAATGACACTAGTGGATCCTTATGTGGTTCATGAAAAGAACATATAGGCAATGACACTGGTGGATCCTTATGTGGTTTGTCTAGAAGAACACACATGCAATGACACTTGGTGTGGTTCATGAGAAGAACACACATGCAATGACACTAGTGGATCCTTATGTGGTTTGTTTAGAGGAACAAACATGCAATGACACCGGTGGATCCACATGTGGTTTATGGAAATAAAAGACATGCAATGACACTGGTAGATCCTTATGTTGTTCATGAAAAGAACATCCATGCAGTGAAACTGGGTGTTGTTCATGAATAGAACAGACATGCACTGACAGTGGGTGTGGTTCATCAAAAGAACAGACATGCAATGACACTGGTGGGCCCATCCTTATGTGGTTCATGAAAAGAACAGACACGCAATGACACTAGTGGATCCTTATGTGGTTTGTTTAGAGGACCACACATGCAATGACACCGGTGGATCCACATGTGGTTTATGGAAGTAAAAGACATGCAATGACACTTGTAGATCCTTATGTGGTTCATGAAAAGAACAGCCATGCAGTGAAACTGGGTGTGGTTCATGAATAGAACACACTGACACTGGGTGTGGTTCATGAAAAGAACAGACATGAAGTGACACTGGTGGGCCCATCCTTATGTGATTCACGAAAAGAACAGACATGCAATGACACTGGTGGATCGTTATGTGGTTTGTTTAGAAGAACACACATGAAATGACACTGGGTGTGGTTCATGAAAAGAACACACATCCAATGACACTGGTGGATCCTTGTGTGGTTTGTTTAGAGGAACATACATGCAATGACACTGGTGGATCCCCGTGTGGTTCATGAGAAGAACACAAATCCAATGACTCTGGTAGATCCTTATGTGGTCCATGAAAAGAACTGACATGCAGTGATAGTTGGTGTGGTCCATGAAAAGAACAGACATGCACTGACACTAGGAGTGGTTCATGAAAAGAACAAACAGGCAATGACACTTGTGGATCCTTATGTGGTTCATGGAAGGAACAGACATGCAATCACACCGGTGGATCCACATGTGGTTGTGGAAGTAACACACATGCAATGACACTGGTGTGGTTCATGAAAAGAACATACACGCAATGACACTGGTGGTACCATCCTTATGTGGTTCATGAGAAGAACACACACGCAATGACACTGGTGGTTCCTTATGCGGTTTGTTCAGAGGAACATACATGCAATGACAGCGGTGGATCCACATGTGGTTTATGGAAGTAACACACATGCAATGACACTGGGTGTGGTTCATGAAAAGAACATACATGCAATGACACTGGTAGATCCTTATGTGGTTCATGAAAAGAACAAACATGCAATGACACTGGTGGATCCTTATGTGGTTTGTTTAGAAGAACACACATGCAATGACACTTGGTGTGGTTCATGAAGAGAACACACACGCAATGACACCGGTGGATCCTTATGTGGTTTGTTTAGAGGAACAGACATGCAATGACACCGGTGGATCCACATGTGGTTTATGGAAGTAAAAGACATGCAATGGAACTAGTAGATCCTTATGTGGTTCATGAAAAGAACATACGTGTAGTGAAACTGGGTGTGGTTCATGAATAGAACAGACATGCACTGCCACTAGGTGTGGTTCATGAAGAGAACAGGCATGCAATGACTTATGTGGTTTGTTTAGAATAACACACATGCAATGACACTGGGTGTGGTTCATGAAAAGAACATATAGGCAATGACACTGGTGGATCCTTATGTGGTTTGTTTAGAAGGATACGCATGCAATGACGCTTGGTGTGGTTCATGAAAAGAACAGACACGCAATGACACTAGTGGATCCTTATGTGGTTTGTTTAGAGGAACAGACATGCAATCACATTAGGTGGATCCATATGTGGTTTATGGAAGTAAAAGACATGCAATGACACTGGTTGTGATTCATGAAAAGAACAGACATGCAATGACACCGGGTGTGGTTCATGAAAAGAACAGACATACAATGACTTATGTGGTTTGTTTAGAATAACACACATGCAATGACACTGGGTGTGGTTCATGAAAAAAACATATAGGCAATGATACTGGTGGATCCTTATGTGGTTTGTTTAGAAGAACACGCATGCAATACACTAGGTGTGGTTCATGAAAAGAACAGGCATGCAATGACACTAGTGGATCCTTATGTGATTTGTTTAGAGGAACAGACATGCAATCACATTAGGTGGATCCATATGTGGTTTATGGAAGTAAAGGACATGCAATGACACTAGCTGTGATTCATGAAAAGAACAGACATGCAATGACACTACTGGATCCTTATGTGGTTCATGAAAAGAACAGACATGCAATGACACTGGTGGATCCTTATGTGGTTTGTTTAGAAGAACACACATGCAATGACACTTGGTGTGGTTCATGAGAAGAACACACATGCAATGACACTGGTGGATCCTTATATGGTTTGTTTAGAGGAACAAACATGCAATGACTCTAGTGGATCCACATGTGGTTTATGGAAATAAAAGACATGCAATGACACTGGTAGATCCTTATGTGGTTCATGAAAAGAACATACATGAAGTGAAACTAGGTGTGGTTCATGAATAGAACAGACATGCACTGACACTGGGTGTGGTTCATGAAAAGAACATACATGCAATGACACTAGTGGGCCCATCCTTATGTGGTTCATGAAAAGAACAGACACGCAATGACACTAGTGGATCCTTATGTGGTTTGTTTAGAGGAACACACATGCAATGACACCGGTGGATCCACATGTGGTTTATGGAATTAAAGACATGCAATGACACTGGTAGATCCTTATGTGGTTCATGAAAAGAACAGCCATGCAGTGAAACTGGGTGTGGTTCATGAATAGAACACACTGACACTGGGTGTGGTTCATGAAAAGAACAGACATGCAGTGACACTGGTGGGCCAATCCTTATGTGGTTCATGAAAAGAACAGACATGCAATGACACTGGTGGATCGGTATGTGGTTTGTTTAGAAGAACACACATGAAATGACACTGGGTGTGGTTCATGAAAAGAACACACAGCCAATGACACTGGTGGATCCTTGTGTGGTTTGTTTAGAGGAACATACATGCAATGACACCGGTGGATCCCCGTGTGGTTCATGAGAAGAACACACATCCAATGACTCTGGTAGATCCTTATGTGGTTCATGAAAAGAACTGACATGCGGTGACAGTTGGTGTGGTCCATGAAAAGAACAGACATGCACTGACACTAGGAGTGGTTCATGAAAAGAACAGACAGACAATGACACTGCTAGATCCTTATGTGGTTTATGGAAGGAACATACATGCAATCACACCGGTGGATCCACATGTGGTTTATGGAAGTAACACACATGCAATGACACTGGGTGTGGTTCATGAAAAGAACAGACATGCAACGACACTGGTAGATCCTTATGTGGTTCATGAGAAGAACACACACGCAATGACACTGTGGATCCTTATGTGGTTTGTTTAGAGGAACAGACATGCAATGACACTGGGTGTGGTTTATGAGAAGAACACACATCCAATGAACTCTAATGGATCTATCTTGGCATAATTTGATGTATTCCACGATGTATTTCATTGTACAAGACACTTTCCATTTTTATACTACTCAGTTTTGCCCTTGGTTTTATGTGGTACTACTTAGTTTTGCCCACCACCCCCCCTCTCTATCTTTCGTAGAAGCCCAAAACCGTGCTCACCCTGTCTGCTACTCCCTGATTGGTTGTCACAGTTGTCACGCGCATCGTGCGCACCAACCGTTGATTCTGTGCGATCCAACGATGATCGTTGCACACCTCGTGCCCTTCACAGTACAGCGTGAGATAGCACGGATGTCTCCCTCCGCGAGTCTTCTATAGGAAGGAACACGATGCCGTCCATCGAAAAAGTTGCCGAGTGGTCATGTCAAGTTTAGTCAAGTCTGAAAAGCCTACTACTGCTACTACAACTCATGCATAGGCCAACGGGGTCATCGAGTGCACGGTTGTCGACGGGACGCTGCAATTTATTGCCACTTGATTTTAATCAGACATATCGCATTTATACGCAGCGCTCTCAATCTCACTTCCAACTGGGCCCTAGCGAGTCAAGGGCCCCCCCTCGAGTAGATCTAACGTTGCTAGAAATTAGTTCTCGGCCACTTGCATGCGGTGGAATTGAGGTCTGCCATGAGCGTGTTTCCAATGCAGCTCTAAAGTGGAGATCATGTTGTTTCGAAAAAAAAGGGAACCAAAAAAAGGGTGGAGATCGTGGTAGCCCCCCTGCCCCCACCCCCACCCCCACCCACCCCCCGCCCACCACACGTGTCCACTCGAGGACTACGAACGGTCCGGTGTTTATAACCCCCCTCGACCTTCTTCTTCCATGAGCTCGTGTCATTTCCCCCTAGACTGTCTAGTCCCAAGACCCCAATCTACACCTGTCGCGCGCGCCGAATGTCCCTCGTTTGCACTACCTCCTTCCCTTGGTGCGCCATGAAGTGTACACGTGGAGAAGATCCGGAGGTGAAGCCAGTTGAAGGCGAAGCAGCAGATGGCTCGGTCGTCACCAAGCAGACGGAGGCATCTTCTCCGGGCACGAACGCCGCTCGTCGCCGCGCCGTCGAGGGTGCGAACTCATCCGTCCATCCAGTAGTCGTCGCCGCCGAGCAGCAGGTGGTAGCCGTTGCCGCCGAGCAACAGTTGGTAGCCGTCGCCGCCGAGCAACCGATAGTAGCCGTCGCCGCCGAGCAGCAGGTGGCCAACAACGTCGTGGTGCCAGCGGCAAATCTGGATCGGGGGGCAGGCGGCAGGCGGAGGCAATTCGGTGATCTACATCGACGACCCCATCACCGTTCAAGAAATCTTTGATGCAATCGCGGAGAATGATGAGTTCGAGGAGGAGGTCCCTGATGAGGAATCTGAGGTACTACATTGCTAGCTTCCCTAGTCGCAGCCGCAGTTTTCAGTGTTCATACATAGGATTTGCTCAATAGTGTACAAATTCTTTTTCTCTTGAAATAGGGTAGTATATATATGATTCGATCGGTTGATTGATGCATCTACCATCTAGTCACAAAACCCCAATCCGTCTAGTCACAAAACCCCAATCTGCTCATATGTCATCTAGTTGAGTTTGCTAGTTGAGTGTAGATTTCGATACACAACAGGCCTATAACATTACATTTCTATTCCTTACTGAGCCCAATGATTCAATTTTGCCCCAAAATAGTTCAAGGGCATCTGATGGTCTCGTTTTCTTAGGGATGGTTAGTGGCCCTGAGGCAGCAATGCACATAAACAATATAGGTTATGCTGTTGGTATTTTGGTTCTCCGACTCCATCGCTGAAAAAAATGAGGCACTAATTTTTTCTCTCATATGGATCCTAAATATATAATATTTGTATTGTTTCTGATCTATGAATGTGTTGTATGATGCATTTGTATATCCCTGAAGATTGTTTGGTACGATTAAATTTCAATTTCTTATTGTGGCCAATGATTCAAATTTGCCCCAAAGACAGGCAGCCACATTGGTGTCAAATTTTTACAGGGATGAGTGAGCGAACCTAGGGCCATGTACAAGCTCAATATAAGCTGTGCAATTGTTACTTGGTTCGCTTACGCCATCCCTGTAGAAACTTATGAGGCTGCAATCTTTATTCTATATTCATAGAACTATGATATTTGAATTATCTATTCCATGCATTCATAGTGTATAAGAATTACATTTTAGTTTGTCACCGAGGCCGATGATTGAAATTTGCCCCAAAAGAGTTCAAGTGGAGACACATATGATGGTGTCGTGTTTTAGGGAGGGGTTAGTGAACCTGAGGCAGCAATGCACACAAACAATATAGGTTGTGCTGTTGGTACTTTGGTTCCCCAACTCCATCTCTGAAACAAATTTTGAGGCCCTAGATTTATTCTCATATGGAACTACATATATGATCCTTGAATTGTTTCTGATCTTTTAATGATTGGTATGATGCATATGTATATGAATGGTTTTGATCATAAGTATTTTTAACATGCACCTGAAGATTAATTGTTTGGTTTTTTATTTATAATCACAATATTTAGGCTTGTTTTTGTACCTGACTATGTATATCCCTGAATAATGTTTTGTACGATTACATTTCAATTTCTTATTGTGGCCAATGATTCAAATTTGTCCCAAAAGAGAGGCAGACACATTGGTGTCAGATTTTTTCAGGGACGAGTTAGTGAACCTGGGGTGATGTAAAAGAACAATACATGTTGTGCAATTGTTACTTGGTTCACTCACACCATCCCTGAATAAACTTATGAGGCCGCAGTCTTTATTCTACATTCATAGAACTATGATATTCAAATTATCTATTCCATGCATTCATAGTGTATAAGAATTACATTTTAGTTTGTCACCGAGGCCGATGATTGAAATTTGCCCTAAAAGAGTTCAAGGGGAGACACGTATGATGGTGTCGTGTTTCTGACGACATAAAGTCGAATTCGTGCCGAAAAGGACCCAACTTGAAGGTCGTTAGCATGATTTTTTGTATTGAAACGTAAAGTCGAATTCGTGCCAAAAAGGACCCTCTGAGTATTTGGCACGCTAACTATACTCATCGCGGATGATAACAGGGAACTCGGGTACCGCGTTGCCTGGCCACCCCAACTTTTGGGCCGCAAAATGATATTCTCTCTTTCTAGCTATATCCTATTTCTGGCTGAATGCATTGAACCTCGTTAAGCAACCTACTTTCTATCGCTATATCCTATTTAGCTGCGCATAACTATATCTACATTTGTTTTTTTCTGAATGAATGTATTCTGCCTGGTGTGATTTGCTGCTTTAGGTTTGCTACCTGATCGGAAGCAAAAAGAGGTCCAAAAGGAAACGAATTATCGAAGAGAGAATCTTCTCTAGATTTGATACCAATTTGGGCAAAATGAAACATATCTGTTTAACGAGAGAGGAAAAGGGTACTCTGTCAAACTGCCAGTTAACGAGCTACCATCTTAACGAGGCCCCATCTTGACGTCTCCCTCTACAAGAAGGAACGCGATGCCGTCCATGGAAAAACTCGTCGAGCGGTCATCTCACGTTTAATCAAGTCTAAAAAACCTACTACTACTACTACTACTACTACTATGCCACAACACATACGCTATCGAGTGCACGGTCGTCGATGGACAGCTGCAATTTATTTCCACTTGATTTTAATAAGACACATCCCATTTTTTACGCAACGGCTTTCAATCTCACTTCGAACTGGGGCCCACCGTAAGAAGCTTGCACGCGCTAGCCGCAGGCCGAACAACTGAGCTCGACGAGACCTAACGTCTCCGGTTCATCGAGTCACTCACAGTCATCAACACATCCCTCCAGCGAATCTAGCACAACCCCACAAATCTCGCCGTACAGCCACCTACCTCCCCCTCTATATTTCTACCTTTAACTATCTCCAATTTTAGGGCCGTGTCAAACTTCGTACATAGCAATTGTACGAAGGACTCTTGGTAGAGATACCAAGGACTCTCACCTATTCAAACACCAAGCTTCGAAGATACCCATTCTTACATCAAGCTAGGCTTGATGGTAACCCTAGTAGTAGTCTCAATTCATTGGAAGATGAATTGCCTTGATCTGATGTCTAATGAATTACCTTGATCTATTTTCTAATGATTTGTTTGCTTAGGATATAATATGAGCTACGCTAGGATATCATCCTATAATATTAAGCTAGATTAAGATGGCAAACCCTTAACAAAAATACAAAGATGGGTTTGATCCCTAATCGCTAGGTGATCATCTAAAACCCTTAACCAGATCACTAGGTGATCATCTAGAAGCTTCCAAGTCAATAAAGGCCCACCCCAAGCATGGATCATATCTACTCAATCTACACTCCAACATAATCCATTTTATGATGATTTGGAACCTTGCAACCCGTCAAAAACATCCACTCATGTATTCTAGTCTGGAAACTATTTCAACATCACCTTTTTGAATACTTCCCTTCCTAAACCCTTGTGCATTTTTGGTAATGAACTTGAACCATGTTGTAGACTATCTTAAATACTACCAAAGCACACTCTTTCCCTTGGCTAGATCATCCTGTAAACCCTTTGTTCTTGATGGTTTTCCAGGCACGAAAATAATATTTTCTGCAAATCTTATCAACTAGCCTACTTTGGAAGAAGATCACACCTCTATACTATCCCATCTCGACAAACTCTTTGCATGGTTGTACTCTACTAATGAAGGTATATACATCCCTACTTCATTTGTTTCAATTGGAGCTTTGTGCATCCAAAACCCACATGGTTTTGAAGGCTACTTGATAATCTGCTATGGCACCCTTATTTTATCAAAAGTTTGGCATCAATCCTAGGAAAGCACAATCCTTATAAACCCCAACCCTTTGTACTATGATGAGCTAGACTAGTAGAGGAGGAGGTTATAAGTATGGACCTGGATCTCAATGTCGGTCTAGATATGGAGGTTGTTAGCATATATAGCAGTGCTGCTCGTAGATGTAGCAAGGCAGCGAGGGGGAAGCAAGGCGGCGGCATTATCTTGGAAGAAAAAATCCAACGTTTGCTGGTGGTTGTGTCTTTGTAGACGGCGACAACGGGGAGCAAAGCAGCACGGGCGCGGCGGGAGAAGAGAGCGGTGTGGGAAGCAAGAAGGAGTATTGGGGTGGATGGGAACAACGGCATGGGTACTGCGGCGAGGAACGACCTATCGAGCCGACGGCATGGACGAGAGAGGAAGACCAGCGAGCGATTTGACCTGCTAGAGGACTCAAGTTGTGTCGGAAATGAATCCTCTTCCACTTCTAATCCGACGTTGAGATCCAGGTCCATCCTATTACTCTTCTGATGCTCAAGGATCTTCTCGCCTTATGTACCTACGTCAAGGAGCAACATTTTTTAGTAAGTACTTGTGTATGGAATATGCAGGATGTCCAACTTTGCTAGCCTTAGTTTCTATATGCCGCTAATGTTTGTCAGGTACAGGATGCGGGTTCAGCAAATGCAATATGACTAAATTTAACTACCCCAACATTAGACTGAAAGAATGAATTATGTATAAAGCTTATGTGCATCTCATCATTTTTTATAAAGCTAATATGTATCCCATCATAATTTTAGTATAAAGCTTATGTCGGGCATGCTTACTGTCTAGGTTTCTTTCTGATTAACATGCGCGCTTGTACCGGATGATTGTGGAAGCTTGTATAACATGCATTCCTAGTATGATGGATACTGAAGTTACCTGAAGGTATGTGCCATGAATCTGGATAATGCTCGTATTTTACTATCTATTTAAAAAATGGTAGAGATATCCCCAAGCATCATCTCATTTTGCTATTGTTTCATGTTCAGTGAGCTTGTGAATGCATAGTAGCTAGTCACCCATTTTTTCAAGGTCATTTTCTAAGTCTGTATTTAGCCTTAAAAACATGATCACCGTACATGTTCTCATCACTAGTAGAAAACAGACCTTTGGTCCAGGGGTATTAGCCCCGGTTTTGCTACAAACTGGGACAAATGCCCCGGTCCAACAGCTAGAACTGGCTCTAGGAGGTAGCAGGCACTAGCCCTGGTTCGAACGGCACCCTTAGCCCCGGGTCGTGTAACAAACCGGGGCTAAAGGGTTTGGGTCTATTCCCGGTTTCAGTTTGTTCAACGCAGATAGACGAAGAGGATATTTTGCCCCGGTTTGTTACACGACCCGGGTTAATGGTCCTGTTCAAACCGGGGCATTAGTCCCGGTTTGTAGCAAAACCGGGGCTAATATCCCTGAACCAAAGATATGTTTTCTACTAGTGAAGTTTCAATCCCATGTTTGATATTCGGTGGGAATTTGTTGGGGAAATTCACACAGAAGTTTTTAGGTTCATGTGTAGTCCCAATCCGACGTAACTTGCGGAGATAGGCGAACCTTCATTAGATCTCTTGGTGGCCATGCGTCGTTCTCACACAAAGACTGTATTAATGAATGAGTTACCCAGCGACATACGTCAATTTAAGGGAGACGATTAATAAGCCCGCAATTTAGTTGGTTATATCTGCCACAAACATCAACCATCTGCCACCAAATAATTAAGGACATTACGATGATATATTTAGTTAGTTAGAAAAAGTACAAAAGGGTACAATCATAAGAGATGAAATATTATAGTCTTAGTGATGTGGAGGAGAGATAAGAGGAGAAAGAATGTAAGCAGACTATAAGTTAAGAGCCGGCTCTAGCACGTTCTCCTAGGCAGTTTGTGATAGTGAATTGTGAGCCACATCTTAATTAAGTAGAAAGCTTTTGTACCTAACTATTGTACATGTGAACTATAGAGCTGACTAGAAATGTCATGATACTTTGTTATAGCCAATAACTGGCTATATTATTGAACTTGCTCTTATATATCCAAATTGTTAGAATATGCTTATCTTCCAGGAGTGCTAACTCGCACGACTACATAATAGGCTATTAGTGACATGCTCAAAAGGCCTATTAGTGACAGGAAAAGAGTTGGTCACAGATAACTAGTCACTGGTATGGGGATAGTGACAGACATTTACTCGTGCTAGTCACTAGTAGTGTATACTAGTGACGGGCGAAAAAGATGCATGTCACTGGGTGTGATCGAAGGACACAACTATGTGGGATTTTATCGTGACAGACCCATTATCCTTTCCTCACTAGTTAGAATTTCGGTAATAAAAAAATTAAATATGTTTTCCACAAATATTCCAGATAGCATAATAATATGTTTAAAAATATGCATTTTCCACGAATATTGCATATAGCACATGCCAATGGTACGTTCACACACTACTAGAAACAAGGGCTTTGTTTCGGCCCCCATTTTGGGTCTAGTCCCGGGTGGCTTACAGACAGGACTAGTGTGAGCTCTAGTGTCGGTTCGTTCCGAATCCAACGTCTAGGAAGTTGTGGCAGCTCCAGTCCCGGGTCGTTCCGGACCTCTAGTCCCGGTTTGTAATACGGCCCCGGACTAGAGGGCTCGTGCCAGCCAGTCCCGCGTGCGGGAGCCTATAGTCCTGACTCGTAATAAGGCCCGGGACTAGAGGTCAATCTACTAAATGTTTTAGCTGTGTAGAGGGAATTTTAGGTGTGTAATTTGATGGGATGATAACCCTGGGTATGGTCACGACGGGGTATAATGGCCATGGTAGCCGAGGTACGGCAAGGCCAAAGCTGCAGCTGGCTGAGTTACCTCATGGCAGGCCGACTTACGAGGAGACCCAGCCTGGTGGATGTTTAACTTACGGGGAGACCCAGCCGGACAGAACATAGCATATGTCGGCTATGTTCGATCTACCTTGTTTGCAGGAGCCCAAGTGGCCGAGTTAGTCAGGCGCTAGCCGGGTTATCACTTGCCTTACAAGAGAAGGAATGAATCTCGCTTGTCAAAAGGTGGTCTCTATCCACTTTAGCGTGAGGGAAGCGGACAGAGAAGAGGACCAGCGGGGAGTGGCCGACAAGGGGGATGTAGCGAATGTCGGTTGATGCCACTAGTGTCGGATGACGCTGAGAGGCTCGGAGAGGCTGACGCCCAAGGTCTGGACCAACCTGTTAAAGGAATAAATAAGCATCTTGCTTTACCAAGGGGCATATTCAAAGAATATGCCTCCACGTATGCCCTAGATTTGTAACATGGGCTCCCCTATATAAGGAGCACTAGGGCCTCCATAGAGGGGGTCGGCCATTTTTAACAAGGGAGAGCCCTAGAGATTAGTTGTGGGTAGTAAGAGAACTAGTCTCCTTCCCGCAAACAGCTCAAGGAGCCTCTGTGTGTGTGGAATCACCGCACTATCCCTCCCTGGTTTCCTCTAGTGCACATTGGCCCCATCTTTAGCCTATACATGGCATCTGCCATGCCACCACCACGACAGTTGGCGCCCACCATTGAGCTAGCAGAAGTAAAAATTTGGTTGGGAAACATCATCAGCACTGGCGAATGCATCGTCTCCGGGCTCGTTCAGCTCTTGGAGCGCTGGACTACGTCAGCAACAACGCTGGTAGCTTCGGCAGGCGTCCTCCTCCACGCAACTGCCTCTTCATCAAGCTTGGCACCCATAAGATCTACGTCGGCGTCGACGAGTCCTGCATTCACCCACAACACGTTGTGGAGGGAGGTGAACCACCTCTCAGTGCGGCTCGCGGTTTGCGTATTACTCACCCCGCTAGCTGCCCCGACATGATGATGGCGCCGGACGTAGGAGCAAGGAAGCATCCGGCGCCAGATCGGGACGCTATGCCAAAGCAGGCAAGATATAGATTCCCTCCACTAGAGAGGACAGAGAATGATGTGGGCATACCCTACAGGTACTCGAGCTTGGTATATATGGCCCAGATATGACAGGAGCCCACGGCGTTACCAGGGCACAATATAGGATTCGGGTTACTCACGGAGACTCCGACTGCTTGCGGCACAAGGAATTATCAAAGATAGAAAGTTTAAAGGGACAAACCCTAACTTGTAACCGACTCGACCTGTTACCCGAGACCTGGACTATCCATATAAAGGCTAGGAGGGGGTGGCGAGGACGACAATCACAACCCTAGCTTCCACAACCATCGCCAGATTGCATCTGCGCACCCCCTGTAACTTTCGACTCCCTCGATAATTCCAAGAGCAGACAAGAAGGAGTAGGGACCTCTACGAGGCCCGAACCTAGGTAAATCTTCGAGTCTCCCTATGTTCTTGTTTGCTAGCCAATTGATGCCTCCAGCGCTCCCTCCTTCTCCAAATCCAAGTCCATAACAATGGACATTGACGAGTTAACCCAACGTCAATTGGCGCCGTCTGTGGGAACTGGGAGTGCTGATGTCGCGGCTTCTTCGGCATTGTCAACCATGATCTACAACTCTACAACAGTGGAGATTTGCCAGCTCTTCGGCGCTTTCGACTTCACCGTCCACACGCCGGCCACTCGCCCGGCTTTTGACTCCGTAGTCGATGGAATCAGCCTCGCAATCGGGAGCTTATGCTTCCAAGTTGGTCAGCTGGGAACACTTCGCCTCCCTGATACATTGCAAATGTATCTATAATTTTTGATGTTCCATGCTTAGTTTTATCCACTTTCTTGTGTTTTGTTCCAACTTTGGAGTACTTTTATTATGATTTCTTGGACTAACCTATTAACAAGAGCCATAGTGCCAGTTGCCTGTTTTCTGTTGTTTTTGGTTCCAGGAAAGTCAGAAAATGAATATTCTCGGAATTGGACGGGACAAAAGCCAAAGTGCCTATTTTTCCGGAAGGGATCAAGTGCCAGAATACGAGACGGAGAAGGACTGGGGGCGGGCCACACCACCTGGCCGCGCGGCCAGGTCTGGCCCGCGTCAGGGGGTGGTCTGGCCGACCCTAGCACCCCCTCGGCCTCTCCTTCCGCCTATAAGTTGCCCTCGGGACGAAAACACTAACCACCTGATCAAAAATCCACGAAAGAGACTGTAGCCGCCGTCATATCCATCCCTAGATCGAAGGGGATCTGAAGCTCTTCCCAGCACCCTATCGGAGAGGGGAATTCACCCTGGAGGCCTTCTTCATCACCATGCAAGCCTCCGGTGTGATGCGTGAGTAGTTCATCCTTGGACTACGGATCCATGTAGTAGCTAGATGGCTGGTTCTCCTCCTTTTTGCTTTCATGTTTAGATCTTGTGAGCTCCGGTCATGATCAAGATCATCTATTTGTAATTCTGCATGTTGTGTTTGCGGGGATCCGCTGGATATTGAGATGCTATTTCAAATTGATTATTGATTCTATCATGTCTTTGTTATTTGAGATCTTGCATGCTTTCCGTTGTTAGTAGGTATCTGGGCCAAGTAGATGCTAGCAACTCTAAGAGTTAGTATTTATGCTCGATAGTGGGTTCGTGCCTCTGGTAATCTGGGGAAGTGACAGAAATCTCTAAGTTACTAGATGTGCTGTTGCTACTAGGGAGAAAACAACAATCCTTTGTTCATAGAACAATCGTATTGTTTACTTTACACGCAGTTCGTAAAGCAATAATCTGTTGCTTGCAACTTAATACTGGAGGGGGTTCGGATGATAACCTGAAGGTGGATTATTAGTCATAGATGCAGTTGGATGGCGGTCTATCCATTATGTTGTAATGCCCAACCAAGTCTTAGAGGAGTCAAGATGATTAGTATATGCATGTATTGCTTTCTCGGTGTTTGTCAATTGCCCCGCTGTAATTTGTTGACCCAGCATGTTATCTATCTAAGGAGAGCCACCTCTAGTGAACTATGGATCCCGGTCCTTTTACTTTACATACAATCTACAACTGTTTACTGCTTTGTGTTTACTTTCTGCAAACTTTTACTTCTTTCCATTCGATACGTTTAATCCTTTGTTTCCACAAAACACGGTGAGATTGACAACCTCATCGCAAGTTGGGGACAAAGTTCTGTGGTTGTGTTGCGCAGGTCTCCATGTTGCTACTAGCACCGGTAGTGCGCCCTGCCAAAGCTCAGCTAGTAACACCTTTGAGGTGTTTCCTTGCTCCTACTGGTTCGATTAAACGTTGGTTTCATAACTGAGGGAAACTTGCTGCTGTGCTCATCATACCCTCCTCTTGGGGTTTCCAACGAGCTCTGCATCAACACCGCGCACCAAGCACTTTTCTAGGCGCCGTGCATTGAGCCATCAAGCGATTTTCTGGCGTCGTTGCCGGGGAGTCAAGGACATCTTCACAAGGGGAGTCCCTCATAACCAATCTCTTTACTTTGTTGTTTTTGTTTTGCTTAGTTTCTTTTTGCTTTGTTTGCTTGTTTTGTTCTTCAAAAAAACACAAAAAAATTAGTTTTACTTGTTTGCTTTCTTATTTGAAAACCCAAAAAAATGACTACTCTTGAAAACACTAAGTTGTGTGACTTCACTAGCACCAACAACAATGATTTTGCATCTCACAAAGTTCAACAAAGTTATTTTGATGGGAAGCAGCATCTTTCATTACCAATACCAGAAAATTGTTCTCTCATAACAAGATTGAGTAAAGCAGGTTTTATCTCAAAGAAAGTATTTTCAGCCACAGGTGGAGCAATAGGTTTACTTTGTTGTTCCTTGATCTCGCGTATGAACTTGGCCTCGAGGAGTCCGTTGATCTCCATTCTGACTGCCTGCGCTCGTGGCTCAGACAGTCGCCTGATTGTTTGCTTGACTGGCCTTGCGTCGGGGTTGACGTTGAGTGCGTGCTCGGCGAATTCCCTGGGAACTCCTGGCATGTTCGCAGGACACCAGGCAAAAATTTCCCAGTGCTCACGGAGGAATTGGACGAGCGCGAGTTCCTATGCAGGACTCAAGTTGTTGGCGATGAGGGCCATCTTGGCGGGATCCGATGGATGGACCTGTACCTTCTTTGTGTGCACGGATGAGTCGAAGTAGAGATCAGGTGAGCTTGGCCTACTCAAGGGAGGCAGACTGTTGTCTGTCGTCTCTTTCAGTCTTGCGAGTTCCTCCTACATTCCGAAGGACTGGGAGATTCTGTTGAATTCTCTGTCGCAAGCGTCAGATCGCTCAAAGTTCCCGTTGATCGTTGTGACGCCGTTGGGTCCTAGCATTTTCATCTGTAGGTAGGCGTAGTGGGGCACCACCATGAACCTAGCGAACGCGACACGCCCGAGGATGAAATGGTATTGTGAGGGCCAGTCGACGACCTCGAAGTCGATGCGCTCGCGCCAGAAATTCTTCGGCGTGCCAAAGATGACGTCGAGGTTGATTTTGCCCAAGGGGTATACGCCTTTCCCTAGGACGATGCCGTGGAACGTTGTGTCCGATGCCTCCAAGCAGGTTAGAGGGATCCTCATTGCTCGCAAGGTACTCGCGAATATGAGGTTGATGCCGCTTCCGCCATCGATGAAGACGCGACTCATGTCAAAGCCTCCAATTTGCGCCTCGACTACGAGAGGGCAATGACCTAGGCGAGGTATCTGAGGCGGGTGGTTGCGTTTGTCGAAGGTGATGCACGACTCACTGCCACTGAGGTACTCAATTGTGGATGGTGGCGAGTGCATGGCCAGGTTGACTTGGCAAGTGATGGCCTTCTGCACCCTGTTGGAGGGGCGCCCCTTTTGTATCATCATGGTACCCATGGCCCGTGGGTACGGTTCGCCCCCGTTGTGCTGGTCTGGTGCGGCTCCGTTCGGGGGTGGCCTAGGTGGTGGTGGTGGTGCGCCATGTGCCACGGCGCCTGGAGCGGCTCCGTAGCCTCTTTCGACTGCATTGCGGTTCATCCGAACCAATCCCTCGTGTAGTTTGAGGAACTCGCGGCAGTCCTTGAGGAGGTGGCTGGACTTTCTCTTGCCATCGTGCTTGTCGATGTAGAAGTGTACCGTGCATGGCCCGGATAATTTGTCCTCGATGGAGGTCGCGGGTGCCTCATCGTGAGCGCGGCGTTGCCACACTTGCGTGGTTTTCCCAAAGTCCCGGTATCCGCCGCTGCGGTATCCGCTGTTACGGTTGTCGTCGCGTCTATCGGCGTAGCCGGCTGCGACCATGTTGACGTCATCGCGATCGTCGTAGATGCGCATGCGACACCTGCCCCGACGGTCGCGTCTGCGTTCGAGTTCTTCCTCCTCGTCGGAGTTGGCGCGATTCTTCACCGAATCTTCTCCATCGGCCCACCGATTCGCGATCTCCATCAGGTGGTCGATGGTCTGGGGCTTTGAGCGGCCTAGCTCCTCTCTGAGTTCCATGCGGCGGACACCACCATTGAATGCATCAATTGCGTGGTCTTCCGAGATGATCTCCGCGGAGTTCTTGATGATGGACCACCTTTGGATGTAGGAGCGCAGCGATTCGCCAGATCTTTGCTAGCAGCATCTCAGTTCTTCGATTGAGGCGGGCCGTTTATACGTGCCCTCGAAATTGCGCACGAAGCTGTAGACCAGCTCATCCCAACTGCGAATGGATCCGCGTGGGAGGTTATTGAGTCATGCCCGGGCGGCGCCCTGCAGCTGTAGCTGCAAGCATTGCATGGCAGTACTTCGACTGTCTCCGTGTAGCCTGACGGAGGAGATGTGGTCCTCTAGCCAGATCTTGGGGTCCTACAGACCGTCAAATTTCGGGTTCTCCGATGGGAGTTTAAACCCTTTAGGCATTCGCTTCTGCCTAATGGATCTGGTGAAGCATCTGGCGCCACAGAGCTCCCCATCTTCCTCTTCCGAGTCAGTCGACCGAGCAAGTTGTGCCCTTGACTTGTCGATCTTGCGCTGCATGAGGTCGTTGCGCGCATCGTAGTCGCGATCCTGTCGCCGTGAGCGACGGCGTCGAGACAGGTCGTGACTGTCATCGCTGGATGAGGGCAAGGAGTAGCGCTTTGCCCTTTTTTGGGTCTGGTACCAGCTCCTTATCGAGGGCGGCCTCGATTAGCTCCAAACCCACGATCGTAGATCGGTGCATGGCAGTTCGGGATCTCCAGCGGTCGGCTGGTTATTGAGGAGGTACATGGTGGCTGCTGTCACCGGAGCCTGCGGCGTTCTGGGAACCACGTTGCCTCTCGTGTCGACTGTCATAGAGCCGAAGTTCAGGACTTTCGCGGCCTCTATGCGCTCTTGCTTGGTGAGGTGAGGCATCCACGACTGCCTCTTCTTGGCGAGGTACTCGTTGCCTCTTGAGGAGGATCCTCCGTAGGAGGAGAGCCCAGCGCGACGAAGGCTGGACTCGTCCGCTGCCTTTTTACGCACCTCAAGTTGCGAGATTGCTTGTTTTTGGCGCTTGAATTCTTCTTTTAGGAGCCAGTGGTAGCCCATCAGCAGTTCCTGTGGGGACCCAAAGGGTAGAGGTGCACCTCGTAGGGCTTCGCGGCAGCGCTCCCACTCTTGCTCGTTGAGCTTGATTAAGACGCGTTCACTGGTTTGCTCATTGATTATGCTGGGAGGTTCGACTGCTCCCCTGTTGGCGTCGTTACCGCTGTTGCCACCATTGCCATCGTTGGGTGGATCGGTGCCATTGCCGGTGTTACCGCCGTTGCCGCGATTGGCGGAGGTGTCGCCTGCATTGATGACGGCACACATGAAGTGATTGGGGAAGCTCTTGCTTCCACAACTTTCAGATTCGAAACCGTAGGTTCCATCTTGCATGGCCAGATCGCTCAGATCGGAGTCGCGACTGCTGTCGTTGACCATGTTCCTGACTGCCACCGGAGCATTGAGCTCGCTGAGGGTGCCGATCGATGGAGGGAACCATGATGCCGGGGCAATCGCCGGTGCTTTCGGTTGATCAGGCATGCGAAGCATGCCCATCTCACCAACTTGGAAGCGGAAGCTCCTAATCGCCAGGCTGATTCCGTCGCCCACGGACTCGAAGGCCGGGCGGGTGGCCGGCGTGTGCACGGTGAAGTCGAAGGCGCCGAAGAGCTGGCGAATATCCGCTGTTGCGGAGTTGTAGATCACAGTTGATGGGGCCGAAGAAGCCGCAACATCAGCACTCCCAATTCCCATAGACGGGGCCAATTGACGAGGGTTTAACTCATCAATGCCCATTGTTATGGACTTGGGTTTTGGAGAAGGAGGGAGCGCTGGAGACATCTATCGGCTAGCAAACAAGCACAAAGGGGACAAAGGATTTACCCAGGTTCAGGCCTCGTAGAGGTCCCTACTCCTGCTTGTCTGCTCGTGGAATTATCGAAGGAGTCGAAAGTTACAATGGTGCGCATATGCAATCTGGCAAGGGTTGTGGAAACTAGGGTTGCGTGTGTCCTTCTCGCCGTCCCCTCCTAGCCTTTATATAGATAGGCTAGGTCTCGGGTAGTAGGTCGAGTCGGTTACAAGTTAGGGTTTTCCCCTTCAAACTTTCTATCTTTAGCTTCTTCTTGTCCTTCAAGCAATCGAGAGTCCGCAGGGTACTTGAGTCCTTTCATTTGGGCCTTGGCGACACCGTGGGCCTGTACGTATTTGGACCATATATACCAAGCTCGAGTACCTGTAGGGTATACCCATGTCACACCAAATAATGCCCAGATGAGGAGGAAATTGGTACCACTTTCTGGCCTATTCTTGAGCCCGTCTATCTCACCGCCTCTCTGCTCCTGCATCCCCTGCATCTGGCGAAGCTCCCGGATCTCCAGTAACCGGGTGTACGTGCTTCCACTTTATAAATTGTGGTTGTGCCATTTGCATGCTGCCAAATCCACGTAGATTACATTTAAACAAACCACCAATGTCAGAATACACTAGTAGAAAAGGGGTCTTTGGTCCACGGTCACGTTCCCAATCCAGGACAGAGATCTAAATCGAGGCAGAAATTGATCTAAATCACAAATTCTTCCACAAATTAATCGAGACATAGATCTAAATCGTGGCATTTCATTAATTCAACCACAAATTCTTCTAAAGAAAGGTGCGATTTCACATCCTACATTAATTCAACCACTAGTAAACAATTTCACTTTCGCTGCCGTTGTCCTCCGAGCCGCCGGCTTCCTTGTCTTCGTCGGACGGAACCTACACGATTTGCGCATTGTACGTGAGACGGAGCACCTCTTCGCAGCGAGCGATGGCAATGACGGTGAACTTGGTCCATCCAGGGACGGACCAGAACCTCTCCCGTCCTTCTCGGTTGCGGTGATCTCGGTGCACCACGCGCCCATAAACGATGCGTTTGCCAATCTTGGCCTTCCGCTCCTTCTTGAACAGCGCCGGCCAGTACGGGCTGGCTGCCGCGTACCAGGGCAGCTCCCTCTTCCACGCGGGCATCTAGCAGCGGCGCGCCGCGATTTCGCTCTCCATCACGGCTCCGCCGGGGACGAGGAGCGGAGCCACCGGCACCCCCGCATTGTTGATGCGCCATCCGTGGGGCACCGTCGCGACTGGCGGTGCGAGGATGTCGAAGTGCGCGAACATCACCGCCTCGTAGAAGTTCAGCGAGGGCATCTCCATGGCGGCACGGTGGAGATTGGAGAGGGAGCGAGGGGATGGACGACGAAGGGACGACGGGGTGGAGATTGGAGAGGGCGAAGGGATGGGCGACGAAGCGACGCGCTGTGGCGCCTCTTATTTGTACACGAGGACGACGAAGCGACGAGCGGAATATCCAAGGGGCATTGGTCAGACAAAAGGAAGTAATGCAAGGTTAATACAGATTAACGGGCGACCAACTTTTTTTACTCCCAGGACTCCCGGGCCAAGAGTTCAGACCGCTAGGTCAAGAAGTACAACTATTACAACTTAAAAAAGGCACGGAGCTTAAGCTAAATAGAACTAGTTATCACACATCACCTTGATCTTCCTAATCTTAGCCCTATGCGCATCTCCCTGCGAGAGCAAGGAACGAATCGTCTACTCCATCCTTTTAGCATCTTCCTTGCACAGCTTCAATTGTTTCTCTGCATCTTTCCTCATGCACTTGTCAATACTCGTAGTTGTGAGCTGCAGGACTTAGGCCTGGTGAAGATCCTTCCTTGCTTGAGTCAGTTATTGCTCTGCTTTAGCCTCTAGGGCCAACGCTACGTCCCTCTCCTTCTCGACTTTGCTAAACTTGTCTTCCACCCCCATGAGATCTTGCTTATGCTTGGTCGTGTCAACTGGTTCCCATAGCTTCATCTCAACACTGTCAAGATGTGAGCTGAATGCGAATTCTTTCAACTCAACAGTCATTTCCCATACTTTGTCCAGCGTTTTATGTATCGATTTGGGCCACTTGGATCTACCCATTTCACAACACCGCAACTTCCACCTCGCATCATTGCACGGTGTCCTTGACACCGTAGAAACCTCCTGCCTGCGTTTCGTCCTTCGAATGCTACAAATTTAGCAGGCACATATCCGTGTCTTACATAGCAGAGGACTATCTTCATCCGCTAAACCATGATAGTCGGCGTCATACTTCGTCTGGTTGGCCTAACACATCATACGCGCATGAGTAAACGGAGTAGATCTAGCTCAAAAAATAGATAACTGGCCACGGATGATAGAGATATAGATGAGACAACTCACATCAAAATCACTGTCCCTGTCGTCACGACGCGTTTCCTCGCCGTCTTCCCTTGCACCCATGGCGAGAGGGGAGGCGGGTGGCTGCCGGAGAGGGGATTGGGATGGAGGCGCTGTCGGCTTGCGGCTACGGCAGGATGGGAGTGAAGTGTGGAATGTGGATTTGAGGGGAAGGAAGAGAAGTACAGGGAGGAAGAGAGGTAATGGGGACGTGACACTGGGATATGGCCCGCTCAACTCGTGAGTCGTGACACTCGCAACAGGGGAGCCCCCGGTGTTGCCAGTTTGTCCAGAGCAAGCGTGGCCAATCATTCCGCAGAACATACTACTCGCGGATCGATCTCACGAAAACCATCCCAATCGTCCAAGTGCCCCGATCGAACGGTATTTAACAATCATCAAGCAGAACAACTGTGTTAGGGCGTGCCTTCTAGAAGACTCGGTCTAACGCTAAGGTTAGGGCTCTCCTAAGGTCAATTAGGATTCATATGCGGTTTATGAAAAGAACATGCATCCAATGACAATGGTGGATCCATATATGGTTTGTGAGAAGAACACACATGCAATGACACTGGTGGATCAATGTGTGGTTAATGAGAAGAACACACATGCAATGACACTGGGTGTGGTTCATGATATGGTTTGTGAGAAGAACACACATGCAATGACTCTAGCTGTGGTTCATGAGAAGAGCAGACATGCGATGACTCAAACTGTGGTTCATGAAAATCGCACACATGCGACAACATCGGTGGATCCATGTGTGGTCTATGAGAGGAACACACATCCATGACAGTGGTGGATCCTTACGTGGTTTGTGAGAATAACACACATGCAATGACACTGGTGGATCCATATGTGGTCTGTAAAAAGAACACACATGTAATGACACAGGTGGATCCATGTGTTGGTTCATGGGAAGAACACACATGCAATGACACTGGTGGATCCATGTGTGGTCTGTGGGAAGAACACACATGCAATGACACTTGTGATATGTGGTTTGTGAAAAGAACACACATGCAATGACTCTAACTGTGGTTCATGAAAAGAGCAGACATGCGATGACTCTAACTGTGGTTAATGAAAAGAGCACACATGCAATGGCACTGGTGGATCCATGTGTGGTTAATGAGAAGAACACACATGCAATGAACTCTAGTGGGTCCATGTGGTTTATGAGAAGAACACACATCCAATGAACTCTAGTGGATCCATATGTGGTTTGTGAGAAGGACACACATGCAATGACATTGGTGGATCCATGTGTGGTTGATGGGAAGAACACACATGCAATGACACTGGTGGATCCATGTGTGGTCTATGGGAAGAACACACATGCAATGACACTTGTGATATGTGGTTTGTGAAAAGAACAGACATGCAATGATTCTAACTGTGGTTCATGAAAAAAGTAGACATGCAATGACACTGGTCGCTCCATGTGTGGTTAATGAGAAGAACACACATGCAATGACACTGGGTGTGGTTCATGATATGGTTTGTGAGAAGAAACCACATGCAATGACACTGGTGATATGTCGTTAGTCAAAGGAATAGACATGCAATGACTCTAACTGTGGTTAATGAAAAGAGTAGACATGCAATGACCCTGGTGGATCCATGTGTGGTTAATGAGAAGAACACAATGCAATGACACTGGGTGTGGTTGATCATATTGTTTGTGAGAAGAACACACATGCAATGACTCTAGCTGTGGTTCATGAAAGGAACACACATGCAAAGACTCTAACTGTGGATCATGAAAAGAGCAGACATGCGATGACACCAGTGGATCCATGTGTGGTCTATTAGAGGAACACACATGCAATGACACTGGTGGATCCTTACGTGGTTTGTGAGAAGAACACACATGCAATGACACCGATGGATCCATGTATGGTCTATGGGAAGAACTCGCATGCAATGACACTAGTGGATCCATATGTGGTTTGTGAGAAGGACACACATGCAATGACACTAGTGGATCCATGTGTGGTCTGTAGGAAGAACGCACATGCAATGACACTGGTGATATGTGGTTTGTGAAAAGAACAGACATGCAATGACTCTAACTATGGTTAATGAGAAGAACACACATGCAATGACACTAGGTGTGGTTCATGATATGGTTTGTGAGAAGAACACACATGCAATGACTCTAGTTGTGGTTCATGAGAAGAGCAGACATGCGATCACTCTAACTGTGGTTCATGAAAAGAGCAGACATGCGATGACACTGGTGGATCCATGTGTGGTCTATGAGAGGAACCCACATGCAATGACACAGGTGGATCCTTACGTGGTTTGTGATAATAACACACATGAAATGACACTGGTGGATCCATATGTGGTATGTGAAAAGAACACACATGCAATGACACTGGTGGATCCATGTGTGGTTCATGGGAAGAACACACATGCAATGACACTGGTGGATCCTTGTCTGGTCTGTGGGAAGAACACACATGCAATGACACTTGTGATATGTGGTTTGTGAGAAGAACACACACGCAATGACTCTAGCTGTGGGTCATGAAAAGAGCAGACATGCACTGACTCTAACTGTGGTTCATGAAAAGATCAGACATGCAATGACACCGGTGGATCCATGTGTGGTCTATGACAGGAACACACATGCAATGACACCGGTGTATCCTTATGTGGTTTGTGAGAATAACACACATGCAATGACATTGGTGGATCCATATGTGGTTCATGGGAAGAACACACATGCAATGACACTGGTGGATCCATGTGTGGTCTGTGGGAAGAACACACATGCAATAACACTGGTGATATGTGGTTGTGAAAAGAACACACATGCCATGACTCTAACTGTGGTTCATGAAAAGAGCAGACATGCAATGACACTGGTGGATCCATGTGTGGTCTGTGGGAAGAACACACATGCAATGACACTGGTGATATGTGGTTTGTGAAAAGAACAGACATGCAATGACTCTAACTATGGTTAATGAAAAGAGCAGACATGCAATGACACTTGTGGATCCATGTGTGGTTAATGAGAAGAACACACATGCAATGACACTAGGTGTGGTTCATGATATGGTTTGTGAGAAGAACACGCATGCAATGACCTCTAGTTGTGGTTCATGAGAAGAGCAGACATGCGATGACTCTAACTGTGGCTCATGAAAAGAGCAGCCATGCGATGACACCGGTGGATCCATGTGTGGTCTATGAGAGGAACACACATGCAATGACACCGGTGGATCCTTACATGGTTTGTGAGAATAACACACATGCAATGACAGTGGTGGATCCATATGTGGTCTGTGAAAAGAACACATATGCAATGACACTGGTGGATCCATGTGTGGTTCATGGGAAGAACACACATGCACTGACACTGGTTGATCCATGTGTGGTCTGTGGGAAGAACACACATGCAATGACACTGGTGATATGAGGTTTGTGAGAAGAACACACATGCAATGACTCTAGTTGTGGGTCATGAAAAGCGCAAACATGCAATGACTCTAACTGTGGTTCATGAAAAGAGCAGACATGCAATGACACTGGTGGATCCATGTGTGGTCTATGATAGGAACACACATGCAATGACACCGGTGGTTCCTCATGTGGTTTGTGAGAATAACACACATGCAATGACATTGGTGGATCCATATGTGGTTCATGGGAAGAACACACATGCAATGACACTGGTGGATCCATCTGTGGTCTGTGGGAAGAACACACATGCAATGACACTGGTGATATGTGGTTTGTGAAAAGAACACACATGCCATGACTCTAACTGTGGTTCATGAAAAGAGCAGACATGCAATGACACTAGTGGATCCATGTGTGGTTAATGAGAAGCACACACATGTAATGACACTGGGTGTGGTTCATGATATGGTTTGTGAGAAGAACACACAAGCAATGACTCTAGTTGTGAATCATTAGAAGAGCAGACATGCGATGACTCTAGTTGTGGTTCATGAAAAGGGGAGACATGTGATGACACCGGTGGATCCATGTGTGGTCTATGAGAGGAACACACATGCAATGACTCTAACTGTGGTTCATGAAAAGAGTAGACATGCGATGACACCGATGGATCCATGTGTGGTCTATGGGAAGAACACACATGCAATGACACTTGTGATATGTGGTTTGTGAAAAGAACAGACATGCAATGATTCTAACTGTGGTTCATGAAAAAAGTAGACATGCAATGACACTGGTCGCTCCATGTGTGGTTAATGAGAAGAACACACATGCAATGACACTGGGTGTGGTTCATGATATGGTTTGTGAGAAGAAACCACATGCAATGACACTGGTGATATGTCGTTAGTCAAAGGAATAGACATGCAATGACTCTAACTGTGGTTAATGAAAAGAGTAGACATGCAATGACCCTGGTGGATCCATGTGTGGTTAATGAGAAGAACACAATGCAATGACACTGGGTGTGGTTGATCATATTGTTTGTGAGAAGAACACACATGCAATGACTCTAGCTGTGGTTCATGAAAGGAACACACATGCAAAGACTCTAACTGTGGATCATGAAAAGAGCAGACATGCGATGACACCAGTGGATCCATGTGTGGTCTATTAGAGGAACACACATGCAATGACACCGGTGGTTCCTCATGTGGTTTGTGAGAATAACACACATGCAATGACATTGGTGGATCCATATGTGGTTCATGGGAAGAACACACATGCAATGACACTGGTGGATCCATCTGTGGTCTGTGGGAAGAACACACATGCAATGACACTGGTGATATGTGGTTTGTGAAAAGAACACACATGCCATGACTCTAACTGTGGTTCATGAAAAGAGCAGACATGCAATGACACTAGTGGATCCATGTGTGGTTAATGAGAAGCACACACATGTAATGACACTGGGTGTGGTTCATGATATGGTTTGTGAGAAGAACACACAAGCAATGACTCTAGCTGTGAATCATTAGAAGAGCAGACATGCGATGACTCTAGTTGTGGTTCATGAAAAGGGGAGACATGTGATGACACCGGTGGATCCATGTGTGGTCTATGAGAGGAACACACATGCAATGACTCTAACTGTGGTTCATGAAAAGAGTAGACATGCGATGACACCGGTGGATCCATGTGTGGTCTATGAGAAGAACACACATGCAATGACACCAGTGGATCCTTACATGGTTTGTGAGAAGAACACACATGCAATGACACTTGTGGATCCATATGTGGTCTATGAAAAGAACACGCATGCAATGACACTGATGATATGTGGTTTGTGAAAAGAACAGACATGCGATGACTCTAACTGTGGTTCATGAAAAGAGCAGACATGCAATGACACTGGTGGATCCATGTGTGGTTAATGAGAGGAACACACATGCAATGACACTGGGTGTGGTTCATGATATGGTTTGTGAGAAGAAACCACATGCAATGACATTGGTGATATGTGGTTTGTGAAAAGAACAGACATGCAATGACTCTAACTGTGGTTAATGAATACAGCAAACATGCAATGACAGTGGTCGATCCATGTGTGGTTAATGAGAAGAACATAGATGCAATGACACTGGGTGTGGTTCATGATATGGTTTGTGGAAAGAACACAAATGCAATGACTCTAGTTGTGGTTTATGAAAGGAACAAACATGCAATGACTCTAACTATGGTTCATGAAAAGAGCAGACATGCGATGACACTGGTGGATCCATGTGTTTCTATGACAGGAACACACATGCAATGACACTGGTGGTTCCATTTGTGGTCTTTGGAAAGAACACACATGCAATGACACTGGTGATATGTGGTTTGTGAAAATAACAGACATGCAATGACTCTAATAGTGTTTACTCAAAAGAGCAGACATACAATGACATTGGTGGATCCATGTGTGGTTAATGAGAAGAACACACATGCAATGACACTGGGTGTGGTTCATGATACGGTTTGTGAGAAGAACATGCATGAAATGACTCTAGCTGTGGTTCATGAGAGGAGCAGACATGCGATGACTCTAACTGTGGTTCATGAAAAGAGTAGACATGCGATGACACCAGTGGATCCATGTGTGGTCTATGAGAGGAACACACATGCACTTACTCTAACTAGATCCTTACGTGGTTTGTGAGAATAAAACACATGCAATGACACTGGTGGATCCATATGTGGTCTGTGAAAAGAACATACATGCAATGACACTAGTGGATCCATGTGTGGTTCATGGGAAGAACACACATGCAATGACACTGGTGGATCCATGTGTGGTCTGTGGGAACAACACACATGCAATGACATTGGTGATATGTGGTTTATGAGAAGAACACACATGCAATGACTCTAGCTGTGGTTCATGAAGAGAGCAAACATGCGATGACTCTAGCTGTGGTTCATGAAAAGAGGAGACATGCAATGACACCGGTGGATACACGTGTGGTCTATGAGAGGAACACACATCCAATGACAGCGGTGGATCCTTATGTGGTTTGTGAGAATAACACACATGGAATGACACTGGTGGATCCATATGTGTTCTATGAAAAGAACACACATGCAGTGACACTGGTGGATCCATGTGTGGTTCATGGGAAGAACATACATGCAATGACACTGGTGGATCCATGTGTGGTCTGTGGGAAGAACACACATGCAATGACGCTGGTGATATATGGTTTGTGAAAAGAACACACATGCAATGACTCTAACTGTGGTTCATGAAAAGAGCAGACATGCATTGACACTGGTGGATCCATGTGTGCTTCCTAGGAATAACACACATGCAATGACATTGGTGGATCCATGTGTGGTCTGTGGGAAGAACACACATGCAATGACACTGGTGATATGTGGTTTGTGAAAAGAACAGACATGCAATGACTCTAAATGTGGTTAATGAAAAGAGCAGACATGCAATGACACTGGTGGATCCATGTGTGGTTAATGAGAAGAACAGACATGCAATGACACTAGGTGTGGTTCATGCTATGGTTTGTGAGAAGAACACACATGCAATGACTCTAGCTGTGGTTCATGAAAACGCAGAAATGGGATGACTCTAACTGTGGTTCATGAAAATAGCAGACATGCGATGACACCGGTGGATCGATGTGTGGTCTATGAGAGGAACACACATGCAATGACTCTAACTAGATCCTTACGTGGTTTCTGAGAATAACACACATGCAATCACACTGGTGGATCCATATGTGGTCTGGGAAAAGAACACACATGCAATAGCACTAGTGGATCCATGTGTGGTTCATGGGAAGAACACACATGCAATGACACTAGTGGATCCATCTGTGGTCTGTGGGCAAAACACACATGCAATGACACTAGTGATATGTGGTTTGTGAAAAGAACAGACATGCAATGACTCTAACTATGGTTCATGAAAAGAGCAGACATGCAATGACACTGGTGGATCCATGTGTGGTTCATGGGAAGAACACACATGCAATGACACTGGTGGATCCATGTGTGGTCTGTGGGAAGAACACACATGCAATGGCACCAGTGGATCCATCTGTGGTCTCTGGGAAGAACACCCATGCAATGACACTGGTGGATCCATATCTGGTTTGTGAGAAGGACACACATGCAATGACACTGGTGGATCCATGTGTGGTCTGTGGGAAGAACACACATGCAATGACACTGGTGATATGTGGTTTCTGAAAAGAACAAACATGCAATGAATCTAAATGTGGTTCATGAAAAGTGCAGACATGCAATGACACTGGTGGATCCATGTGTAGTTAATGAGAAGAACACACATGC
This sequence comes from Avena eriantha, assembly GCA_910589775.1. NCBI lineage: Eukaryota > Viridiplantae > Streptophyta > Magnoliopsida > Poales > Poaceae > Avena > Avena eriantha. The sequence goes on from CAJUXJ010001549.1 coordinate 29,659, forward strand.
AATGACAACGGGTGTGGTTCATGATATGGTTTGTGAGAAGAAACCACATTGAATGACAGTAGTGATATGTGGTTTGTGAAAAGAACAGACATGCAATGACTCTAACTATGGTTAATGAAAATAGCAGACATGCAATTACACTGGTGGATTAATGTGTGGTTAATGAGAAGGACACACATGCAATGACACTGGGTGTGGTTCATGATATGGTTTGTGAGAAGAACACACATGCAATGAATCTAGCTGTGGTTCATGAAAGGAACACACATGCAATGACTCTAATTGTGGTTCATGAAGAGAGCAGACATGCAATGACACGGGTGGATCCATGTGTGGTCTATGAGAGGAACACACATGCAATGACACTGGTGGATCCTTACGTGGTTTGTGAGAAGACACTAGTAGAAAATGGGCCTTTGGTTCAGGCCATTAGTCCCAGCCGTGGCTGGGGCCGGGACTAATGGTCCGAACCAGATGGCCCAAGGAGGCCAAGGCACTTTGGCCCGGTCCGTAAGGAACCATTAGTCCCTGTTTGAGATACAAACCGGGACAAATGGGACTGGGCTGGCGCGCGTGCTCCTGGCACAACCTTTAGTCTCGGTTTGTATCTCAAACCGGGACTAATGGCCTGGCCCTATATATATGCACCCAGCCCTCCACTCTCTCCTGTTTTTCTCCTATGTGAGAGGTGGCTATAACTTTGTGCTAACTTTTTTTCTTCATATGCACTAGAGGTGTTCGGTGAAATGCCTGTTAGAGCGATGCCACTTGAGTTCACACAAGACAAAATATGATATGAGGTGCCAGAGCGACACTTAAGGTTTCTCCTCTTTGTTTTGAAGTGTCCTAAAAGGTTAGCAACTATTTTCTCGTTTTGACTGCGCGGTACTAATTTAAGCATCGTGATTGCGTTTGATATATATGCATGGTTGTATGATGCAGATGAGCCACCGATGGATGTACGGTGACCGACGCTCTGACGCTTACAGAGAAGGCGTGCGTTCTTTTCGCCTTGTGGCCGAGGCGAACAAGTGGCAGGATGGTTTTATGTGTTGTCCATGTGTTGAATGTCGGAATGAGCAGGCTCACACTTCCTCAAGAGTCATTCAGAGCCACCTGCTTCGGGCCGATTTCATGTCCGGCTATAATGTTTGGACCAAGCACGGAGAAAGAGGGGTTATGATGGAAGACGGCGATGAAGAAGAGAATGATGATGACAACTACCGATCTATGTTCCCTGAATATGATGATACCGCAGTTGAAGATAATGAAGAAGAAGGGGGTGAAGAACGGGAACCAGATGAGCCCGTTGATGATTTTGGTCGGGTCATTAGTGATGCAAGGCGAGACTGCGACACAGAAAAGGAGAGGTTGCAGTTCGAGCAGGTGTTATAGGACCACAACACATTGTTGTATCCAACTTGTGAAGATGGCCAGAAGAAGCTGGGTAGCTTACTGGAATTGTTGAAGTGGAAGGCAGAGACCGGTATGACTGACTCGGGATTTGAAAAGTTGCTGGTAATAATGAAGAAGCTGCTTCCAAGAAATAACCAATTGCCTTCTAGTACGTACGAAGCAAAGAAACTTGTCTGCCCTCTAGGATTAGACGTGCAGAAGATACATGCATGCCCTAATGACTGCATCCTCTACCGCGGTGAGAAGTACGAGAATATGGATAAATGTCCGGTATGCACTGCATTGCGGTATAAGATCATAAAAGATGACCCTGGTGATGTTGAGGGCGAGCAACCCAGGAAGAGGGTTCCTGCCAAGGTGATGTGGTATGCTCCTATAATACCACGGTTGGAACGTTTGTTCAGAAATAAGGAGCATGCCAAGTTGTTGCGATGGCACATGGAAGACCGTAAGAAAGACGGGATGTTGAGGCACCATGCTGATGCTCGGTAGTGGAGAAAAATCGAGAGAGACTTCCCGGACTTTGCTGGTGACGCAAGGAACTTATGGTTAGGTCTAAGTACAGATGGCATGAATCCTTTTGGGTAGCAGAACTACAGTCACAGCACCTGGCCCGTGACTCTATGTATCTACAACCTTCCTCCTTGGTTGTGCATGAAGCGGAAGTTCATTATGATGCCAGTGCTCATCCAAGGCCCGAAGCAACCCGGCAACGACATTGATGTGTACCTAAGGCCATTAGTTGATGAACTTCTACAGTTGTGGGCCAAACCAGGTGTACGTGTGTGGGATGAGCACAAACAACAGGAATTTGACCTACAAGCGTTGCTGTTTGTAACCATCAATGATTGGCCTGCTCTTAGTAACATTTCAGGACAGACAAACAAAGGATACAATGCATGCACGCACTGTTTAGATGAGACTGAAAGTATATATCTGGATAAATGTAGAAAGAATGTGTACCCGTACAATCGTCATTTTCTTCCGCCAGTCATCCCTTAAAGAAAAAGGCAAGTATTTCAATGGCAAGGCAGAAACCCGGACGAAGCCTGTCCCCCATAGTGGTGCTGATGTATTTGGTATGGTCAAGGATTTGGATGTAATCTTTGGAAAGGGTCCTGGAGGACAACCTGTTCCGAAAGACCCCATTACCGGACACGCACCCATGTGGAAGAAGAAATCTATATTTTGGGAGCTACCCTATTGGAAAGTGCATGAGGTCCGCTCTGCAATCGACGTGATGCACCTGACGAAGAATCTTTGCGTGAATATTCTAGGCTTCCTGGGCTTGTATGGGAAGTCAAAAGATACCCCGGCAGCATGGGAGCACTAGCAACATCATAAAGGACGATACGACAGGCATCCAAGGCAGTTTCAAGGGCTTGCCAGCTACGCTCTTACCAAAGAAGAGAAGGAAATCTTTTTTGATGTCCTTTTCAGTATCAAGGTCCCGTCTGGCTACTCGTCGAATATAAAGGGAATAGTAAATATGAAAGAGAAAAAATTTCAAAACCTAAAGCCGACAGCCAGCCTTGTTGAAGTTCGAAGGAGGTGGGCCGTCCTCCTCGTGCCTGGCGAGCGCCCTCTCACACCGAATGATGAAGAAGGCTTCCCAAGTCGGGAAATAGTCGGGATGCAAGTTGGGATTCCTCCGCTGCTCTGGCGTGAGCTCGAGGTAGTAGTGGTTTGTGATGGCCATCCGGCGCTCCACACCTAGAGATACAGGAGGTACCGACACACCTCCGGCGCTCAGCATCCAGCCGTTGGCGACGCGGTAGCCCGGTAGGCAGGGGTAGTTCGAGGCGCAAAGCGCCTCCGCCTCCCGGGTGGTTAGAGATACGATGGAAGCCATGGGAAGAGAATGATGAGTCTAGATGTGATATGTAAATGGAGGCCAAGCGTACATATATATACTGAAAAAATGGCGGGAAGACAGAGGTGGGAACCGGTGGAAAGCGCGGGAACGCAGTGGCGCGTGAAACTTTCTTCCCGGTTGGGGGCTCAAACCGGGACAAAAGATGGTGGGGCCTTATCTGGGGGAGGCTTATCTGGGAGGGCATTATCTGGGGGGTGGCTAACCTTTAGTACCGGCTGGTGGGTGCAACCGGGACTAAAGGTGGTTTTTTTGTCATCTAACAAAACTGTCGGTGGGATAAGTATGCGTGGGTGACCTTTAGTACCGGGTGGGGGGTCAAACCGGGACTAAAGCTGTCGGTAGGATAAGGATGCGTGGGTGGACGCACTTCTTGATGAGATAAAGCATGTAGCGCACGACGCCCTGTCAGAGGAAGAAGACAAAGTAGAGGCGACGCCGTGCCTATAAAAGGAGCATCGATACGCCATGGCAAGCAACTCAACAAGCCAACATGGATGGAGAGTTTCATCCCCATGGATGGAGGAAAGTGTTGGGAAATCTCCCGTGGCGAAACTTCTCGAAGATGCCATTGGTGCACACGCCCTATGGCATCTTCGGAAGTTCCGCCTCAGAAACTTTTTTCCTGCTAGCCCGTGAAAGACTCCATCTCCGCCTCCCTGGGGTTAGAGGTATGGTAGAAGCCATGCAATAGAGTGGAGGCCATGGGATAGAGGCGGAAGATATGAGTCTCAGCCCTAAACCCTAAGTCAGAGAAGGGAACCCTAAACCCTAAACCCTAAACCCTAAACCAAAAACCCTATACCAAAAACCCTAAACCCTAAACTAAAACCCTAAACCAAAACCCTAAACCCTAAACAGAAAATTATTTTGAATAGTTTGACTAGTTAGAATAATTATTTTATAAAACAGAAAATAGATTTGGATTAGTTATTCAAATTCAAGAACTTTTCAAGTTGAAATTTTTCTCAAATTCAAATGTTTAAAAAATATGCTAATTGAATTTTTTAAACAGGCGCGCCCCTGGGTGAAAAATTTGAAAAAGGGACCTTTAGTCCCGGTGCGTGCTACGCACCGGGACTAAAGGTGTGGCGTTGGCGCGCGCCTGTTGGGATGGGCCGAAAACCCTTTAGTCCTGGTGGGTGGCACGCACCGGGACTAAAGGGCGGGACCTTTAGTCCCGGTTCGTATCACGCACGAGGACTAA
>CAJUXJ010001550.1:0-30428 GCA_910589775.1 Avena eriantha
TGGTTCATGAAAAGAGCACGCATGCGATGACTCTGGCTGTGGTTCATGGGAAGAGCAGACATACAATGACACTGGTGGATCCATGTGTGGTTCATGGGAAGAACACACATGAAATGACACAGGTGATATGTGGTCTGTGAGAAGAACACACATGCCATGACTCTAGCTGTGGTTCATGAAAAGAGCAGACATGCGATGACACTGGTGGATCCATGTGTGGTTCATGGGAAGAACGCACATGCAATGACACTTGTGGATCCATGTGTGGTCTGTGGGAAGAACACACATGCAATGACTCTGGTGATATGTGGTTTGTGAAAACAAGACACATGCAATGACTCTAGCTATGGTCTGTGGGATGAAGACACATGCAATGACACCGGTGGATCCATGTGTGGTTAATGAGAAGAACACACATGCAATGACATTGGGTGTGGTTCATGATATGGTTTGTAAGAAGAACACACATGCAATGACTCTAGCCGTGGTTCATGAAAGAGCAGACATGCAATGACGCTGGTGGATCCATGTGTGGTTCATGGGAAGAACACACATGAAATGACTCTGGTGGATCCATGTGTGGTCTATGGGAAGAATACACATGCAATGACATTGGGTGGATCCATGTGTGGTCTGTGGGAAGAACACACATGCAATGACACTGGTGGATCCATGTGTGGTCTCTGGGAAGAACACACATGCAATGACACATGTGATATGTGGTCTGTGATAAGAACGCACATGCAATGACTCTAGCTGTGGTTCATGAAAAGAGCAGACATGCGATAACACTAGTGGATCCATGTGTGGTTCATGGGAAGAACACACATGCAATGACACTAGTGGATCCATGTGTGGTCTATGGGAAGAACACACATGCAATGACTCTGGTGATATGTGGTTTGTGAAAAGAACATACATGCAATGACTTTAGCTGTGGTTAATGAGAAGAGCAGACATGCAATGACACCGGTGGATCCATGTGTGGTTAATGAGAAGAACACAAATGCAAAGACACTGGGTGTGGTTCATGATATGGTTTGTGAGAAGAACACGCATGCAATGACTCTAGCTGTGGTTCATGGGAAGAGTAGACATACAATGACACTGGTGGATCCATGTGTGGTTCATGGGAAGAACACACATGCAATGACACTGGTGGATCCATGTGTGGTCTGTGGGAAGAACACACATGCAATGACACTGGTGATATGTGGTCTGTGAGAAGAACACACATGCAATGACTCTAGTTGTGGTTCATGAAAAGAGCAGACATGCGATGACACTAGTGGATCCATGTGTGGTTCATGGGAAGAACACACATGCAATGACACTGGGTGGATCCATGTGTGGTTTGTGAGAATAACACACATGCAATGACACTGGTGGATCCATGTGTGGTTCATGGGAAGAGCAGACATACAATGACACTGGTGGATCCATGTGTGGTTCATGGGAAGAAAACACATGCAATGACACTGGTGGATCCATGTGTGGTCTGTGGGAAGAACACACATGCAATGACACTGGTGGATCCATGTGTGGTTCATGGGAAGAACACACATGCAATAACACCGGTGATATGAGATTTGTGAGAAGAACACACATGCAATGAATCTAGCTGTGGTTAATAAAAAGAGTAGACATGCAATGACACAGGTGGATCCATGTGTGGTTCATGGGAAGAACACACATGCAATGACTCTGGTGGATCCTTGATATGGTTTGTGAGAAGAACATGCATGCAATGACACTCGGTAGATCCATGTGTGGTCTGTAGGAAGAACACACATGCAATGACACCGGTGGATCCATGTGTGGTCTGCGGGAAGAACACACATGCAATGACACAGGTGATATGTGGTCTGTGAGAAGAACACACATGCAATGAATCTAGTTGTGGTTCATGAAAAGAACAGACATGCGATGACACTGGTGGATCCATGTGTGGTTCATGGGAAGAACACACATGCAATGACACTGGTGGATCCATTAGTGGTCTGTGGGAAGAACACACACGCAATGACTCTGGTGATATGTGGTTTGTGAAAAGAACAGACATGCAATGACTCTAGCTGTGGTTAATGAGAAGACTAGACATGCAATGACACCGGTGGATCCATGTGGGGTTAATGAGAAGAACACACATACAATGACACTGGGTGTGGTTCATGATATGGTTTGTGAGAAGAACACGCATGCAATGACTCCAGCTGTGGTTCATGAAAAGAGCAGACATGCAGTGACACTGGTGGATCCATGTGTGGTTCATGGGAAGAACACACATGCAATGACACTGGTGGATCCATGTGTGGTCTGTGGGAAGAACACACATGCACTGACACAGGTGATATGTGGTTTGTGAGAAACACACACATCCAATGACTCTAGCTGTGGTTCATGAAAAGAGCAGACATGCGTGACTCTAACTATGGTTCATGAAAAGAGCAGACATGCGATGCCACCGGTGGATCCATGTGTGGTCTATGAAAGGAACACACATGCAATTACAACGGTGGATCCTTACGTGGTTTGTGAGAATAACACACATGCAATGACACTGGTGGATCCATGTGTGGTTCATGGGAAGAACACACATGCAATGACACTGGTGGATACGTGGTTTGTGAGAAGAACACACATGCAATGACTCTAGCTGTGGTTCTTGAAAAGAGCAGACATGCAATGGCACTAGTGGAGCCATGTGTGGTCTATGGGAAGAACACACATGGAATGACTCTGGTGATATGTGGTTTGTGAAAAGAACAGAGATGCAATGACTCTAGCTGTGGGTAATGAAAAGAGCAGACATGCAATGACACCGGTGGATCCATGTGTGGTTAATGAGAAGAACACACATGCAACGAAACTAGGTGTAGTTCATGATATGGTTTGTGAGAAGAACACGCATGTAATGACTCTAGCTATGGTTCATGGGAAGAGCAGACATACAATGACACTGGTGGATCCATGTGTGGTTCATGGAAAGAACACACATGCAATGACACTGGTGATATGTAGTCTGTGAGAAGAATACACATGCAATGACTCTAGCTGTGGTTCATGTGAAGAAAACACATGCAATGACACTGGGTGGATCCATGTGTGGTTTGTGAGGAGAACACACATGCAATGACACTGGTGGATCCATGTGTGGTTCATGGGAAGAACACACATGCAATGACTCTAGTGATATTTGGTTTGTGAAAAGAACATACATGCAATGACTGTAGTTGTGGTTAATAGGAAGAGCAGACATGCAATGACACCGGTGGATCCATGTGTGGTTAATGAGAAGAACACACATGCAATGACACGGGGTGTGGTTCATGATATGGTTTGGAAGAAGAACACACATGCAATGACTCTAGCTGTGGTTCATGAAAAGAGCACGCATGAGATGACTCTAGTTGTGGTTCATGGGAAGATCAGACATACAATGACACTGGTGGATCCATGTGTGGTTCATGGGAAGAACAGACATACAATGACACTTGTGGATCCATGTGTGGTCTGTGGGAAGAACACACATGCAATGACACTGGTGGATCCATGTGTGGTCTGTGGGGAGAACACACATGCAATGACACTGGTGGATCCATGTGTGGTTCATGGGAAGAACACGCATGCAATGACACCGGTGATATGTGGTTTGTGAGAAGAACACACATGCAATGACTCTAGCTGTGGTTCATGAAAAGAGCATACATCCAATGACACTGGTGGATCCATGTGTGGTTCATGGGAAGAACACACATGCAATGACTCTGGTGGATCCATGTGTGATCTGTGGGAAGAATACGCAGGCAATGACACTGGGTGGATCCATGTGTGGTCTGTGGGAAGAACACACATGGAATGACACTAGTGGATCCATGTGTGGTCTGTGGGAAGAACACACATGGAATGACACACGTGATATGTGGTCTGTGAGAAGAACAGACATGCAACAACTCTAGCTGTGGTTCATGAAAAGAGCAGACATGCGATGACACTGGTGGATCCATGTGTGGTTCATGGGAAGAACACACATGCAATGACACTGGCGGATCGATGTGTTGTCTGTGGAAGAACACACATGCAACGACTCTGGTGATATGTGGTTTGTGAAAAGAACAGACATGCAATGACTCTAGGTATGGTCTGTGAGAAGAACACACATGCAATGACACCGGTGGATCCACGTGTGGTTAATGGGAAGAACACACATGCAATGACACTGGTGTGGTTCATGGGAAGAACACACATGCAACGACTCTGGTATATGTGGTTTGTGAAAAGAATAGACATGCAATGCCACCGGTGGATCTATGTGGGTTTAATGAGAAGAACACACATGAAATGACACTAGGTGTGGTTCATGATATGGTTTGTGAGAAGACCACACATGCAATGACTCTAGCTGTGGTTCATGAAAAGAGCAGACATGTGATGACACTGGTAGATCCATGTGTGGTTCATGGGAAGAACGCACATGCAATGACACTGGTGGATCCATGTGTGGTCTGTGGGAATAACACACATGCAATGACTCTGGTGATATGTGGTTTGTGAAAACAAGAGACATGCAATGACTCTAGCTATGGTCTGTGGGAAGAACACACATGCAATGACACCGGTGGATCCATGTGTGGTTAATGAGAAGAACAGACATGCAATGACATTGGGTGTGGTTCATGATATGGTTTGTAAGAATAACACACATGCAATGACTCTAGCCGTGGTTCATGAAAAGAGCAGACATGCAATGACACTGGTGGATCCATGTGTGGTTCATGGGAAGAACACACATGAAATGACTCTGGTGGATCCATGTGTGGTCTGTGGGAAGAATACACATGCAATGACACTGGTCGATCCATGTGTGGTCTGTGGGAAGAACACACATGCAATGACACTGGTGGATCCATGTGTGGTCTATGGGAGGAACACACATGCAATGACACAGGTGATATGTGGTCTGTGATAAGAACACACATGCAAAGACTCTAGCTGTGGTTCATGAAAAGAGCAGACATGCGTTAACACTAGTGGATCCATGTGTGGTTCATGGGAAGAACACACATGCAATGACACTGGTGGATCCATGTGTGGTTTGTGGGAAGAACACACATGCAATGCCTCTGGTGATATGTGGTTTGTGAAAAGAACATACATGCAATGACTTAGCTGTGGTTAATGAGAAGAGCAGACATGCAACGACACTGGTGGATCCATGTGTGGTTAATGAGAAGAACACAAATACAATGACACTGGGTGTGGTTCATGATATGGTTTGTGAGAAGAACACGCATGCAATGACTCTAGCCGTGGTTCATGGGAAGAGTAGACATACAATGACACTGGTGGATCCATGTGTGGTTCATGGGAAGAACACACATGCAATGACACTGGTGGATCCATGTGTGGTCTGTGGGAAGAACACACATGCAATGACACTGGTGATATGTGGTCTGTGAGAAGAACACACATGCAATGACTCTAGCTGTGGTTCATGAAAAGAGCAGACATGCAATGACACTGGGGGATCCATGTGTGGTTCATGGGAAGAACACACATGCAATGACACTGGGTAGATCCATGTGTGGTTTGTGAGAAGAACACACATGCAATGACACTGGTGGATCCATGTGTGGTTTATGGGAAGAACACACATGCATTGACTCTGGTGATATGTGGTTTGTGAAAAGAACAAACATGCAATGACTCTAGCTGTGGTTAATGAGAAGAGGAGACATGCAACGACACCAGTGGATCCATGTGTGGTTAATGAGAAGAACACACATGCATTGACACTGGTGGATCCATGTGTGGTCTATGGGAAGAACACAAATGCAATGACACAGGTGATATGTGGTCTGTGAGAAAGACACACATCCAATGACACTAGCTGTGGTTCATGAAAAGAGCAGACATGCGTGACTCTAACTATGGTTCATGAAAAGAGCAGACATGCGATGCCACCGGTGGATCCATGTGTGGTCTATGAGAGGAACACACATGCAATTGTAACGGTGGATCCTTACGTGGTTTGTGAGAATAACACACATGCAATGACACTGGTGGATCCATGTGTGGTTCATGGGAAGAACACACATGCAATGACACTGGTGGATACGTGGTTTGTGAGAAGAACACACATGCAATGACTCTAGCTGTGGTTCATGAAAAGAGCAGACATGCAATGACACTAGTGGATCCATGTGTGGTCTGTGGGAAGAACACACATGCAATGACTCTGGTGATATGTGGTTTGTGAAAAGAACAGACATGCAATGACTCTAGCCGTGGGTAGTGAAAAGAGCAGACATGCAATGACACCGGTGGATCCATGTGTGGTTAATGAGAAGAACACACATGCAATGAAACTAGGTGTAGTTCATGATATGGTTTGTGAGAAGAACACGCATGTAATGACTCTAGCTATGGTTCATGGGAAGAGCAGACATACCATGACACTGGTGGATCCATGTGTGGTTCATGGAAAGAACACACATGCAATGACACTGGTGTATCCATGTGTGGTCTTGGGGAAGAACACACATGCAATGACACTGGTGATATGTGGTCTGTGAGAAGAATACACATGCAATGACTCTAGCTGTGGTTCATGGGAAGAACACATATGCAATGACAGTAGGTGGATCCATGTGTGGTTTGTGAGCAGAGTTTGTGAAAAGAACATACATGCAATGACTCTAGTTGTAGTTAATAGGAAGAGCAGACATGCAATGACACCGGTGGATCCATGTGTGGTTAATGAGAAGAACACACAGGCAATGACACGGGGTGTGGTTCATGATATGGTTTGTAAGAAGAACACACATGCAATGACACTAGCTGTGGTTCATGAAAAGAGCACGCATGCGATGACTCTAGTTGTGGTTCATGGGAAGATCAGACATACAATGACACTGGTGGATCCATGTGTGGTTCATGGCAAGAACAGGCATACAATGACACTGGTGGATCCATGTGTGGTCTGTGGGAAGAACACACATGCAATGACACTGGTGGATCATGTGTGGTTCATGGGAAGAACACGCATGCAATGACACCGGTGATATGTGGTTTGTGAGAAGAACACACATGCAATGACTCTAGCTGTGGTTCATGAAAAGAGCAGACATGCAATGACACTGGTGGATCCATGTGTGGTTCATGGGAAGAACACACATGCAATGACTCTGGTGGATCCATGTGTGATCTGTGGGAAGAACATGCATGCAATGACACTGGGTGGATCCATGTGTGGTCAGTGGGAAGAACACACATGCAATGACACTGGTGGATCCATGTGTGGTCTGTGGGAAGAACACACATGGAATGACACACGTTATATGTGGTCTGTGAGAAGAACAGACATGCAACAACTCTAGCTGTGGTTCATGAAAAGAGCAGACATGCGATGACACTGGTGGATCCATGTGTGGTTCATGGGAAGAACACACATGCAATGACACTGGCGGATCGATGTGTGGTCTGTGGAAGAACACACATGCAATGACTCTGGTGATATGTGGTTTATGAAAAGAACAGACATGCAATGACTCTAGCTATGGTCTGTGAGAAGAACACACATGCAATGACACCGGTGGATCCATGTGTGGTTAATGAGAAGAACACACATGCAATGACACTGGTGTGGTTCATGGGAAGAACACACATGCAACGACTCTGGTATATGTGGTTTGTGAAAAGAATAGACATGCAATGACTCTAGCTGTGGTTAATGAGAAGAGCAGACATGCAATGCCACCGATGGATCCATGTGGGGTTAATGAGCAGAACACACATGAAATGACACTAGGTGTGGTTCATGATATGGTTTGTGAGAAGAACACGCATGCAATGACTCTAGCTCTGGTTCATGGGAAGAACACACATGCAATGACACTGGGTGGATCCATGTGTGGTCTGTGGGAAGAACATACATGCAATGACACTGGTGGATCCATGTGTGGTCTTTGGGAAGAACACAAATGCAATGACATAGGTGATATGTGGTCTGTGAGAAGAACACACATGCAATGACTCTAGCTGTGGTTCATGAAAAGAGCAGACATGTGATGACACTGGTGGATCCGTGTGTGGTTCATGGGAAGAACACACATGCAATGATACTGGTGGATCCATGTGTGGTCTGTGGGAAGAACACACATGCAATGACTCTAACTGTGGGTCATGAAAAGAGCAGACATGCAATGACTCAACACACATGCCATCGGTGGATCCATGTGTGGTCTATGAGAGGAACACACATGCAATTACACCGGTGGATCCTTATGTGGTTTGTGAGAATAACACACATGCAATGACACTGGTGGATCCATGTGTGGTTCATGGGGAAGAACACACATGCGATGAGACTGGTGGATATGTGGATTGTGAGAAGAACACACATGTAATGACTCTAGCTGTGGTTCATGAAAAGAGCATACATGCATTGACACTGGTGGATCCATGTGTGGTCTGTGGGAAGAACACACATGCAATGACTCTGGTGATATGTGGTTTGAGAAAAGAACAGACATGCAATGACTCTAGCTGTGGTTAATGAAAAGAGCAGACATGCAATGACACAGGTGGATCCATGTGGGGTTAATGAGAAGAACACACATGCAATGACACTGGGTGTGGTTCATGATATGGTTTGTGAGAAGAACACACATGCAATGACACTGGTGGATCCAGGTGTGGTCTGTGGGAAGAACACACATGCAATGACACTGGTGATATGTGGTTTGTGAGAAGAACACACATCCAATGAACTCTAGTGGATCCTTACGTGGTTTATGAGTGGTTTATGAGATGAACACACATCCAATGAACTCTAGTGGATCTATCTTGGCCTAATTCGATGTATACCATGATGTATTTCATTGTACAAGACACTCACTTTCCATTTTTATACTACTCAGTATCGCCCTTGGTTTTATGTGGTACTACTTAGTTTTGCCCCCTCCCTCTCTATCTTTCGTAGAAGCACAAATCTGTGTTCACCCTGTCTGCTACTCCCTGATTGGTTATTGCAGTTGTCACGCGGATCGTGCACACCAACCGTTGATTCTGTGTGATCCAACGATGATCATTGCACACGTCGTGCCCTTCATAGTACAACATGAGACAGCACAGACGTCTCCCTCAGCGAGACTTCTACAAGAAGGAAAACGATGTCATCCATGGAAAAAGTCGTCGAGCGGTCATGTCATGTTTAATCAAGTCTGAAAATCCTACTACTGCTACTACTACTACGCCACAACGCATGCGTCATCGAGTGCACAGTCGTCGATGGACAGCTACATTTTATTGCCACTTGATTTTAATAAGACATATCCCATTTTTTACGCAGCGGATCTCCATCGCCAATTTTAGGGCCGTGTCAAACTTCGTACATAGAAATTGTGTGTGCGCCCTTTGCATGCAGCTCAATACAGAACTGCCATGCATGGCCCGGGAAAAAACATGACGTACCATGCGCGTGTCGGGGTGCACGGTGCAGTCGACTGCGCGGCGCGTTGCACGGTGGTGCAACGAAACGTGCCTTGCTTCTATCCACCTTAACTATAGAGCCCCTCTCCGCACACCCACTCCCACTCTCGCTCACTGTCCCCACGCAACCCTCTCCACTGTCCCACCAGCATCCGCAAACTCTCGAGAATACCCCGTCCGCGCCGGCGATGTCCGAGGAGGATAAGGAGGCCCCCGTCTCCTCGCCGGTCCCCCTCGACGCATTGAAAGCAGCAGATGTCCCTGTCCAGGCCCCAGTGGAGGCATCGATGGCAGCCACCGTTCCCGTCGAGCCCCCCATCCCAGCTACCGACGGAGCCGCCGAAGAGGAGCCCCCCGCCGGCGAGGAGGCCCCCGCCGGTCACAAGCAGATCACACACTTCTTGGGCACCTACGATCCAGATAAGTACATCGCTGAGCTGAACCCATACGACACTGGCATCGACGACCTATGGTCGGAGTTAACTAGGGTTTGCTCCCCTCCCCTGGTTCTTCTACCGTTTGTTAGAAATAATGGGCTAATCTATTTAAAATTTAGCTGGTATTGTCATGTTTAATATTCTGGAATTAATCATGGAAATTGTGCCTAATTATCCAACACCATTCCCATCGTTGGATGCTAGATCTTGGTTTATTAGGATTCGCTTGTTCGCATTTTGATTGCTCGATCTTCTTAAATAATCTACTCCCCCATTTTCCTTTTCTTCCAATAGGTTTCCGGCAGCGACGTCTGCAGCGATGACGAGTCCATTCACACCAAGGCTCGTCAGGTGCTGAGGAGGCTGCGAGTAGGCCAGTATGACGACTACCTCACGGGCCCCTACTACAACTGCCCCTTCCGCAAGGGGATCGCCTACTGCTTGACGAGTCGCGCCGCCGGCGGCACCGACTTCAACACCTTACTGAAGCATGCAGAGGCCGCGGGCTCCGACATCCACAAAGGCGGCAAGCGCGAGATCATGAACATCAACGCCTACATCGCTGAACACCGGGCTCTCGGCATTCACCTCCGAAACCTCCAGCGGGTGGCCATCAAAGAGGGTTGCTGTAGCATCCCAATTGTCTAACAATGGTAATGCTACTTGGTCTAGTAATATAATGGCTACTTCCTATATATAATTGTTGGATCATAATTATATCATGCTCATGTCATCATGCCACCTTGCATTTGAGCATCATATAAAACCCTTCTTCTTTTGGTTCTTCTCTCATATGCATTATTAATTGTATTTTCCTCTTGATATTGTATTTGGTTGTTGATATATTGTTTAATGCCCAAGTTGAGTTGGGGGCATATCTTTTATTCACCTTTCCTTTCACCACCTTATAAATTCCACCATTCTTTTTACCATGGGCTTTTATTTTCTTTTGGGTATTTAACCTAGCCCATGGGAGATAGGATGGAACTAATTCTATAAATTCTTTGCTTGGCCTTATTCCACTTACTGGGGATGCATGAGAATAATGCCATACTTTTAATATTGTTTTCACAAAATAAACCTTGGCATTTATTGTTTTGCATGGGCCATGCAAAAGTACCACCACCTTTAGCCATTGGATTCCTCTTGAATTTATTGGATCTTTTCCTTGTGGATCACCTCCACTCCTTTCCACCACCCCATTTTCTCATCAACATCTTTTCTTCTAATTATCTCCATGCATGAGTCAACTGAGGGCTTCTTCCCATACATCTATTCTTTTTCTTTTTCTTGGTTAATCTTCCACCTCTTCTCATGTTAGTTCAAAGCACTCACCATCTCCTCTTGTGATGATCCTTTAAACAAGAATAGAAACCTACTCAACTAAGTAAATCCCTAACCCTAACTATCTCTCTATTTACCTCTAACCTAGTTCTTATCCTAAACCCTAACCCCTACCATACCTCTCCTTCTTCCACTCCCTCTCTACCAGGCTGGCCCACCTGGCCACCCTCCCTCCTTGGTCCAACACCTCAGCCACCCCTACCCCATCCCTAACAACCCTAACCCGAGCCCTCTCTAAGCTAAACCTAGCTACACCCAAGTCCTCTCTCCTCTCTCTATCTCTCCACCTGCCATGCTGGCCCCAGCTGCTACTCCTCCCCCTCACCCTGGTCCACCTGCAGCCTCCCACCCTGCCATGCCTACCTCCCCCCAGCTCGACCACGTGATCGAGGAGAAAGAGAGAAAAGGGCCGAGGCCACTTTTCTCTGCCGTTCCCACACGCCACCCTTCTTTCCCCTTCGCTTCTCCCCACCTCCCACACGTCTCCTGCCTCTCCCAGATCCAACCCCCAAGCCTAACTCTCCTCCCTTTCTTCTTCACCGTCGCCAGCCCCTGCCGCCAGTCGCCGCCGTCTACCCCGGTGTCTCGCCGCTCTGGCCGGCAAGCGCGTCGTGGAGGTGGCCTGGAAGACCAAGGGGACCTCGCTGCTTCGCCCTGGACACGCCGACGCGAAGGAGAAGCCCCAGAACCGCCGGAACCAGCGCCGCCCGACGCGAAACCCTAATCCTCCGGCCGCCAGCCTTGTCCACGATCCGCTGCACCCCTTCCCGTTCTGACACCACCGATCTCTCTGCGGTACGCACCTCTCCCTCCCTGACATCCTCCGCTTCGCTGTCGCCGTCTAGCGCTGCCGCTCGTTTCGCCGAACGCCCTCGGTGCGCCAGAGGTCGCCGGTCTCTGCAAGCTACCCGCGCCGCAACGAGCCTCACCTAGGCCCCAGCCACCCTCCTGTCAGCTCCCCTAGCCCACCGCAGTGGCTTCACCTCCCTGCGTGAGCACCCCAGGTCGTGGGATCGAATCCCCCGCGCTGCGCGCGCGCTGTCACCGCGAGTGCCATCAGAGATCAGAGAAGATCCACAGTGCGCGTTGACACTTTGCACTTAACTCCCCACCTTTTTGACTCCTGCAACCCGCGCTCCTAGAGGCCCCACCTGTCAGCCGCTCTGGCATTATTGCAGAAAAGCCCCTCTGTTCCTCAGGCCGTAACCCGCGCTCCAGCTCGGTCCCACCTGGCGGTCGCTGCGCGTTCGAACGCTGGCACGTGGGCCTCCAGTCGCTGGCCCACCTGTCAATCGCAGGGGCTAGCTAAGCCCGCGGTAGAAAAAGGATTTTCTGCGCGCGTGGCCCCAGTCAGCAGTGGTCCACCCGTCAGTGACTGTGGTTGGATCTGTCTGAGTTCAAATGGTTTCTTCTTGGCTATTTAATTTAAATCTTTTTCAAATTGATTCAAATTCAAAATTCAATTCAGATTTAAATAACTTTTCAAATATAAATCCAAATACTACAAATAATATATGATTTGGAATCAGAAAAATGTGAGGAATTCAAATATGCAATTCAAAATAATGTTTGAGCACTTTAAATTTCGAGATGATTAAAATTACAATAAAATGCCCTTTTCTTAATAAATTAATAACTTTAATTCTACAACTCCAAATTTGACAAATAATATGTCTAAATCGATCAGCGCGACGAGCCCATTCTATCTATGCACTCCTTGTTCTGAATTGCAGCATGCATCATGTCCTTATTAAAAATCTGAACTGTTTATGACAATAAAACTTGATTAAATAAATAACAAAATGCTTTATTTCTTGTATCCACACCTCACCTTTGCCATGCTACTTTAATGCCATGTAAATTGTGCACCATTCATCATGGCATGCTTGTTTTCTTGTCACATTTTAATTCATATGCTTGTGCACTTTATTTTTGTTGGCCCTTGTTTGTTTGCTTCTTCTTCGAATAGACGCCTAGCAGGAGAATTACTAGGAATCACAGGAGTACTACCCAGATCCATCTCTCGCTTCAACTGAGCTGCCAGGCAAGCACTACCACATGCTTGCATACATACAGTACCTATTGCCTCTATCTTATTCTTGCATCATTGAGTCGCGATTGCATTAAAAATGAATCCCAAGTACTGCATAGCCTTTACTTTTAAACCCCACCGAAGCTTGTTCCTCCATCCCATGAGCCATTACTACAGGAGTTGTTTGAGCCATGCGATTCGTAGAAAAGCATGTGTAGGGTATGTGAGTGTCTGATGAATAACGAGGTACCTAAACAACTTAACCGGAGTAGTAAATAGTGCAATATTCATGGAATGGTTAATAAAACTGCCAACGGATGATGGGGGATGATCGTCCGCTTCCTCGTTGGTAAGCGAGGAGGAGGATGGATCTGTTAATTATACCGGTATAACTGTTGTTCTTAATTCACGGACATCCGCCTATCATTGGTTTGGCGGATGGTTAGCGAGTATCTGTAGAATTGTTAGGTGTTCCCATCTACTCCCCCATTTTCACGGACATCCGCCTATCACTGTTCCCATCGTTGGATGCTAGATCTTGGTTTATTAGGATTCGCTTGTTCACATTTCGATTGCTCGATCTTCTTACACCATCTACTCCCCCATTTTCCGTTTCTTCCAATAGGTTTTCGACAGCGACGTCTGCAGCGATGACGAGTCCATTCACTCCAAGGCTCGTCAGGTGCTGAGGAGGCTGCGGGCCGACAAGTACGACGGCTTCCTTAGGGGCCCCTACTACAGCTGCCCCTTCCGCAAGGGGGCGTCTACTGCTTGACGAGTCGCGCCGCCGGTAGCACCGTCTTGAACACCTTACTGAAGCATGTAGAGGCCGTGGGCTTCGGCATCAACAAAAGCGGCAAGCCCGAGCCCACGAACATCAATGCCTACATCGCTAAACACCGGGCTCTCTGCATTCACCTCTGAAACCTCCAGCGGGTGGCCATCAAAGAGGGTCGCATGCCTCCAATCAGGCCCAAGGCCCCCAAGTCCAAGAAACTAGGCAACAAGAAGTGGCGGAAGCACTAGAGGGACATGGCGGAGGCGCGGGCGCTTGCAGGATATGCCTACAGCTGATGCGGCTGCCCCTGCTGCTAAGAAGCTTCTTTCTAGCTATATCCTATTTCTGGCTGAATGCATCGAACCTCGTTAATCAACCTACTTTCTATCGCTATATCCTATTTAGCTGCGCACAACTATATCTACATTTGTTTTGTTTTCTGAATGAATGTATTCTGCCTGGTGTGATTTGCTACTCTAGATTTGCTACCTGATCGGAGGCAAAAAGAGGTCCAAAAGGGAACGAAATATCGAAGTGAGAATCTTCTCTAGATTTGCTACCAATTTGGGCAAAATGAAACATATATGTTTAGCGAGAGAGGAAAAGGGCACTCTTTCAAACTGCCAGTTAAGAAGCTACCATCTTGACAAGCTACAAGACACATACATAAACATAACACAACGAGGGTTAAATTTATTTTACTAGTATCACTTCATTTGCTAGACATCTTGGCAAGCTAACTGAGTTCCACAAAACAGAAACATAACACTGACAAGTAAAATTTAATTCACTCCTCATCAGACCACTTGAGGCGCTTGCCATCGTTCCTAGGCGATGAACTGCGATAATTCCAGGTACTCCAGATATTACGAACTGCTTTGTCCCAATTGGCATTTGACTTGGCTTTCCTATCTTCAGCGTCCTGCGATACAATTAGCGGTGCATCACAAGCCTGATTGTTGCCGCTAGAAGATGCTGCCTCTCTGTTTGCCGCTTCAGCTGCAGCCTCTCTGTAAGCTGCTTCTTCAGTTGCAAGCTCTCTTTCAGCTGCTTCTGCAGCCTCTCTGTCAGCTGCTTCAGATGCAGCCAATTTCTTTGCATATTCAACTTCAAACTCAGCTATTCCGCATTTTCTACAAAGGGCTCCCCTAAGCTCGTCTTCCCTCTTGCAAATAGGGCAAAACACGAGGTAACGTAGAAAAAACAGGATCTTCTTGTACAGCTGATAGGTCACGTAAGCATCTATGGCTGCATACTTCAGATTTATATCAGACAACGACCACTCGTCCCAGAAATCGTGCCTATCTGTAGGGAAATCTTCTTTCATTTTGTCGTATGACTCATCGAGGATTCTAGTTGCGAGTGATGTCATTCCATCCTTCTTCGAGCCCCCAAGAATCTTGACAAGATGCTGAATATCGACCTAGTTGTGCGCAGGAAATATAATTTCCTCTTGATACAATTTCGAAAAATCAGTTGTTGTGCCGACAGTGCAGAAAACAATTCCCTTTTTTATAAGGAACTGACGCAGCGCCGGACATTTCCTGGCAGTCCTGAAAGTATGTAGTTTGTCATCACCAAAATTTGTAACTACAAATATTTTGTCAATGCAAGATCATCATCTCAATTTAATTTTTAAAAGTTTAGTAAATGCAAGATCAAGACTCTCAACATTGTATTGTCATAATTTATTCGGTTTTGCTATTTCTCAGTCGACTGAACGAGTTGCACATTTCTTTTAACTACGGTTGCACTTTTCTTAGGTGATTGAGACTAAAGAAAATCTCAGTCGATTGAGACATAGGCAAACCCTAATTTATTTGGTCCTAAGTAAAATCAA
The DNA here is from genome assembly GCA_910589775.1 of Avena eriantha. Taxonomy (NCBI): domain Eukaryota; kingdom Viridiplantae; phylum Streptophyta; class Magnoliopsida; order Poales; family Poaceae; genus Avena; species Avena eriantha. The sequence goes on from CAJUXJ010001550.1 coordinate 15,924, forward strand.
GTAGTTGCAATATTAGCTAGTGGATAAAGAACAAGAGGAGAAAACCCTAAAAGCGGTTAGCTACAGAGAGCAGATCTACAAACCGGGAGAGGTGGTAGACGAGGACGTGTTTCCGCATGGCCAGTTGAACGACGGCGACTTCACTCCCTTCATATGGGTGCTCCAATGTGTACTCGAGGTCCAATCCCACAAACTTGTCCTCGTTTATCCCAAGCCAACCCTCGTACATCCTCAGGACACGCACCACTGTCTCCTCCTCGTTGGTGTAGACAACGTCTATCTTCTTGTTGTCATGGCTAGTGAAGCTTGTCTCTAGAGTGCGTAGATCTTCCATGGCGGCAAGGAGAAGACGGGAAGAAGATAGTAGATGACAGGAAGAAGAAGAGTGGTTTCTGCGAGGCAGGGGAACTGTGGAACCATCAATGCGCTTTTATGGTAGGGGTTAACGATTGGGACGGAAGTCCAAGGAGCGACGCGTGGCGGTGGCTGTTCCAGCTTCTGAGTAAACAAAAAATAACTATAACGCCGATACATGGGCCCTGTTTTGTCACGTCAATACACTAGGTATGGGGTGTTGTCCTATCCACTGTGCCAACGCTGCAAGCCTACGTGACAGCCACCCCACCTAAGCGACGAGAGCGACATAACGGCGAGAACTGACGGGGGGGGCCAACTTGACGCCCGTTAGCCTGATTTTTTGTATTGAAACATAAAGTTGAATTCGTGTCGAAAAAGACCCTCTGAGTATTTGGCACACAACCTGTAGTCATCCCAGCTGATTTCAGGGAACTTGGATACCGTGTTGCCTGTACACCCCAACTTTCGGGCCTCAAAATGATATTCTCCTCTAGCCGGAGCAGCGTTAGCACTGGTTCGCCGGAATTTGGTCGGAGGATCCGGCTGCAGAGGAGGAGAAGGCACCGTCGATTTCATCCACCCCAGGAGCTGCCTCCACCACCCCTAAGCTCGTCGTCATCCACCAGTTCGTTTGCCCCCACCGAGCCGCTAGGGTTAGACCTCGCCGGCGACCTGTCCGTCGTCGACGACGAGCCCCATCCGTAGATCCTAGTTCTAATCTAACGGCCCACATCGCCCCGTACCGCTTCGCGTATAAAGAGCCGCTGACTGGTGGACCCCCCTGTCAGCTGTCTTCTGTGCCGCGGAATGCCACTAGGCCGGCCCGTTTGCTTTCCCGCGCGACCCATTTAATTCAAATTAGGATTTTTCTATTTTAGTTTGAACTTAGTTATGTCCTGTAGTTTGAAAATAAATTCAGAGAGATTTACAAATCCAAATGGAGTGATTCCAATTTTGCTAGAAAGCTACTGAAAAGATATATCCAAGACCGTTGGATTTAATTCAATTAGAGTTAGAGATCTCTCCTAGTAAAAATAATAAGACAAAAGCTTTTGCACATTCAAACATTTTTCAAAAATCAACCATGATAGCTTTGGAGTTGATTCCCACTCTCAAAAATCACATTTAACCATACCTATCATAATATGTAATAATACTAAGGTACATGCAGTGACTTTGGACTAGTACCAAAATAATGCCATATAGGCATTTCTAGTCACTTCAAATCATTAAAGAATGAACTTAAACCAAAGTAGTTGTGATCCAACCCTTAAATCCTATTCCCACATGTTAAAATATGTGGTGATGACATGTGTCCACATGATCCCATATTTTAAGTGGTGAATATTAAATATTAGTTATTTTCAATGAGTAGAAATTACTTTTCTAAAATAAAAAGAATGAAACTAGTTAATAAAACATGTGATGCTTGTGATGATAATAGATCATAAAATGTGTGCCTTAGAGTGCTAATTAGACTAGTTAAGTATTGTTTGGTGATTGTGTACTCTGTGTGTATTTATAGACGATAGTACCGACCAAGCTTTCAAGGAGGAGGAGTTCTACCAAGAAGAAGAGGAAGAAAACCTCAACCACTGCACCAACCAAGGCAAGCTAACACTTGCAAGTCTTATACTAGCAAGCCACCATTAACAGTGCAAGCTAATCCTTGCAAGCTAGATAATCTAAGAAGATGCTTTAGGCAAGCTTTGGTTATACCACTTTGACTATTATTTACCCCAAGTATTATTTTCAAGTTTTACTTCATTTACTTTACCCAAAGTTCTTTACTTGTTTTAAAGGTAGCATAAAGAGTATAAAACTTGACCTATTTAGATAACTTTAGATGTCATTCTATGGCATGAGATTGATCTCATCTTTCCACCTTAGTGGACACTCTTAACTTAGTAGTTTAGAGTAGATAAAAACTTGAGTCACTTTAGATGGGAATACTTGGTGAAAATGAATTATGAAAACCTTGGAATGATGAGTCATTCTATTGAGATGTTTTGACATGTGTTGAGAAACACAAATGGTTTATGATGATTAAAATGTTGAGGCATGAGCCTTAACCTTTTTTACAAAACTGATGGTTGTATTCGGATGCGATACCATTACAAATTTACCGTACAACCACAATACCTGAATTGGGTAAGGCTTAGCCGGAAGTTTATATGCATTAGTATTAGTTCCCTCGCGGGAGAGGTTTGAGTTGAGGCTACCTCTCAATATTGTCCACCTATGCAGTGCCCAAGATGACAGATGGTCATGGTTGGGAGGCCATGCTCATAGGAGAGGTGCTTATACTAGGGTGTGTAAAGGAAAGGTTATGTTTGATTATCTGCATACTAAGTATGATGATTCAGGGTTATCCCTGACAAATGTATTGAATCTTGTGGTGAAAGTGTACCACCTCTGTAGAGTGTCAAACTATTCGAATAGCCGTGTCCGCGGTTATGGACAGTTGGAATGGCCATAATGTTTCATTGTCAGATGTTTTCAAAATAACTTATGAAATGAATGATGAATCTTGACTTGACCACAACAGGGTTGTGTTTATGACACTAGCTTCCCAACGTAAGTGATTCTAGAACTTTATTTTATCTTTCTTTGCTTCTGAACTCAGCTTAGGTTTCAAACTTAACTTTATAATTAAACTTAGGTTTAGCACTTGACTTTAGACCTATACTACTTGCTAGTGGTAGTTTGCGAGTACTTAAAGAGTACTCATGGCTTTTGTCCCTAGTTATTCTCATGGCTAGACTATGAAGGAGACTATCAAGATGATGGCCAGCAGGACGGCTATGATAACTAGGACTAACTTCCTTCGTCAGCATTGCCTGTGCCCCTAAAGATGGACCCCACCGCTATGCTTATCTTTTATTCCGTTGTTTGTTGTATTAAGACTGGATCATGAGATCCTTATTTGTGTAAGACCTTATGTATGGTTTGTAATGGATGATGTACTGTGATATCCAATCTGTTATGTCTCGCAAAAATGGTAATCCTGGGATTGCGATGGATGACATAACAGGCATCTGGGATTAAAAATCCAGGTGTTGACAAGTTGGTATGAGAGCCATCCTGACTATAAGAGACCCTAGTTAGAATGGACGTCCAAACAAAAACTTAGTTTCAAAACCAAAGTGAGTATTTATGAAAAACTATTTCCTCTCTTATCCTTGGGAATTCATTCTTTCTCAAAAATCCATGTTCCTCAAAAATTCTTCCATTACTACTTAAAATTTACACACTTGATCACTTCACTAATTTCATCATCCTTAATTCTTGTAGATGGAGACCCAGTTCAGCAAGTTCTACCTGTTGGGAAACGGAGGTCAACTGATCTTCGAGAGGGATCTGGATTCACTTTCGGAATTACTAGGACGCCCACATCATGAGTTTCTTGGAGCTCAACTTCCAGGACCCCCAGGAGGAGATTTACAGTGGCTAGTCACCGTTAATCTTAGAGGAAGCATAGAAGCACCAACGTCCGGGACAATCCAGTTCTCTGTAAGAGAGAACAACAGGCTAGATGGATTAGCCAGGGCAATGCATGAAGCTCTCGCACGTCTATGTGCCCTTAGTGTCAACCAAATCCAAGGAACCCGTTTTGCTCACTATGTAAGACGTGACTTCATGGGAATGCCGATGGAGATGCCAAGTCACCCAGAGCTGAAGCGTCAAGTGGAGAACCTTGACTTCCTTCTATATGATCGCCAAAAGGAATTGGACAATGCTAGGGAGTTTGCTAACCACAAGCGTGCCATTGCCGACCAGAAGGCCCAGACTTTCTCACTGCTAGTCAAGGATCGTCAGTCTCTTCGCCTCCAGCACGAGAAGAAGGATCGCACCATCACCCGTCTTCGCAAGAAGGTGGCCGACCTCGAGAAGACTGTCAAGGAGCAAGAAGCTCAGCTTGCAGCAAAGGAGGAAGACGAGGAGGGTGAAGACATCCAGGGAGACATGGATTCTTACCTCAGCAATGATGATGACTTTCTGGAGGAGGATGTTGTGGACTTCTACACTGATGATGAGGACTCCGACTTCATCGATGATGAGTAGATGCACTAGAGCATTGTCGTAGCATGAGTTGTATCGGTCCCACTGTATCGTAGCTTGCAGAATGGTTCGTCAAACCATCTATTTTCCTTTGTTGTTGTGGTGTGTGTTTTGTATCGTGTGCTTGTTGGCATGAATGAAATGAAGTTAGTTGAAAAACCTGAGTCAAACTCAAAGTTTTAGCTTTGAAACCAAAACCATGAACCTTAGAACTTTCCCTCTTATCCCTTTATCTACCTCAATCTTCAGATGACTCGTCGAAACCAAGGAGGGAGCAGCTCGTCGCAAGACCCAGTGCTGCAGATTATGCAGATGTTAGTTGCAGACCGTGAAGCAAGTAGGGCAGAGCGCCAAGCCAACATAGCAACATTGCAGCAGATAGCTCAGATGGCCCAAAACAACCAAGGGCATGGAAATCAGGATCACCATGGATCCAAACTCAAAAAATTTCAGAATACCAATCCCCAATCTTTAACCAAGATGAAAACCCACTAGATGCTGATGACTGGTTATAGACAATGGAAAACAACTTAGAAGTTGCAGGAGTTGACGACAACGAGAAAGTTCTCTTCGCCACCCACTACCTGGCAGGAGATGCAAGAGCTTGGTGGACTAGTATCCGTAACATGAACCATGGTCAAGTGATGACATGGGAAGCCTTCAAAATCAAGTTCAGCCACACCCACGTGCCGCAGGGCTTAGTCACCAGATTGAGGGACGAATTCAGAGAATTGAAGCAAGGCAAAATGACTGTGGTAGAGTACCGTGACAGATTCCTGTCACTTGCCAGATATGCCCCTGATGAGATTAACATGGAGGCCAAGAAGAAGGAGAGATTCTTGAACGGACTTCATGATGAGATGCAGACTGTCCTCGTCAACTCCGTTTCCAGGATCTCAAAGAGCTAGTTGACTCTGCCATTCAGATGGAAGGGAAGATTAACTAGGAAAACGATAACCGCAAACGTCGTATGATGCAGCAATCTGGATCCAGCAGTCACCAGAAGTACCGTCCTAACCCCTCACCAGGATATGCACCAAGGAACAATCGACCCCCAATGTCTCGCCCAAGCTACCCCAACCGTAGCGGACGCAATGTGAAGTCCGGAGGAAACAATCACAACTCCGGCAACGCCAACAATTTCAACCGTGCACCTCCCAAGAACAACAACAACAACAACACTTCACCCAGAACTGGCAGCAATGTTGTGCCTATCGCAGCAAAGGACAAGTCCCAGATCACTTGTTTCGAGTGTGGAGGGAAGGGTCACTATTCCAATGAGTGTCCCAAGAAGACTGCAGCCACTGCCAATGTGAATGCCCCAGCTCAACAGTAGCGTCGTGTTCAACCAGGGAGAATATTTGCCCTAGGGAACCCTCACAACCGCAACGGCCGTCTCTTCCACATGAACGCCGAAGAAGCCCAAGAAGTGCCAAATGTAGTGTTGGGTATGTTTTCTGTCAACTCAGTTTTAGCAAGGGTATTTTTTGATTCGGGAGCATTGCATTCATTTGTCACCGAAGAATTTGCATGCACTAGTAAGGTTCACCAAATCAACTTGGAGCATGTCATGATAGTTCAAATCCCTGGTTCAACCACCAAAGCTAGAAAAATTTGCAAAGCTGTGCCTATCAGAATACATGGGATAGACTTTTATGCCAACCTAATTGTACTTGGAACCAAAGAATTGGAAGTATTACTAGGTATGAATGGATGTCAAGGCATAAAGGAATGATAGACTGTGCTAAGAAAGCCATCACCATGACCAATAGCTCTGGAGTTACAGTAGAGCATATATCTGAAACCTTACCTCGTCAATTCAAGTGCAACAAGAGACTAGCCCTACCCACCATAGACCAAGTCAGAGTAGTCTATGAATACCCTGACGTATTCCCAAATGAATTGCCAGGTATGCCCCTGGATAGGGATATTGAGTTCATTATCGAACTAATCCCCGGAACCGGACCCATAGCCCAGAGACCCTATAGCATGAACCCCTCAGAGTTAATGGAACTGAAGAAGCAGTTGGATGCCATGTTAGCAAAAGGCTTGATTCAACCAAGCGCATCGCCATGGAGATCACCAGTGTTATTCGTCGACAAGAAAGATGGAGGCAACCGTTTGTGCACAGATTACAGAAAGTTGAATGACGTCACCATCAAGAACAAGTACCCCTTGCCAAAGATAGAGGATCTATTTGATCAGTTGACTGGAGCCCAGGTATTCTCAAAGATTGATCTTAGGACTGGTTATCACCAACTTAAGATTCGTGCAACGGATATTCTGAAGACCGCCTTTACTACTCGCTATGGTTTATACGAGTATACGGTTATGTCTTTTGGATTAACCAATGCCCCTGCTTATTTCATGAATCTCATGAATAAGATCTTTATGAATTTCCTAGATAAGTTTGTAGTTGTGTTTATCGACGATATCCTTATCTACTCCAAGTCAGAAGAAAAGCATGAGCAACATCTAAGAATCATCCTAGAAACTGTAAGAGAGCATCGGTTATATGCCAAGTTCAGCAAGTGTGAGTTTTGGCTGAAAGAAGTAGGATTCCTAAGACATATTGTGTCTGCCGGAGGAGTCTCTGTTGATCCCTCTAAGATCAAAGATGTTGAATAATGGGAAGCCCCAACCACTCAAACCCAAGTCCATGCATTTCTCGGATTAGCGGGATACTACCACAAGTTCGTCGAAGGATTCTCGAGCATCGCCAGACCCATGACCCAATTGTTGAAGAAGGACAAGAAATTTGAATGGACCGAAAAATGTGAAGCTAGTTTTCAAGAACTAAAGAAGAGATTGATATCAGCCCCAATATTGATCATGCCAGACATCAAGAAGCCGTTTGATGTATATTGTGATGCATCCAAGATTGGTCTCGGATGTGTATTGATGCAAGAAGGCAAAGACATCGCTTATCTGTCTCGACAACTAAAGCAGCATGAGCAGAACTATCCGACCCATGATATTGAATTAGCAGCCGTAGTTTTGGCATTGAAGACATGGCGTCATTATCTTATGGGTAATCGCTGTGAGATTTACTCAGATCACAAAAGCTTGAAGTATATTATCACTCAGAAGGATCTGAATATGAGGCAAAGGAGATGGATAGAGTTAATCAAGGATTATGACCTTGACATTCACTATCACCCTGGTAAAGCCAATGTGGTAGCGGATGCTCTTAGCAGATTGCCGTGTAGGCTAAACACTATGATCAAAGAGAAGCAACCAAGTTTGTATGAGGAGTTGGAGCAGTTTAGAACTGAGATAGTTAGCAAAGGATTTTTAGCTAGCATTGAACTTCAACCCACTTTGATTGGCCAAATCAAGGAAGCCCAGAAGGGAAATGAAAGTATCGACGGAATCAAACGTCGTATTGGTACAGGAAAGGTACCTGGATTCACTGAAGATGAAGGAGTGATGTGGTACAAAGGACGTATCTGTGTGCCAGCAGATTCAGAGCTGAAGCAGGTTATCATGCAGGAAGCTTATGATACTCTTTATTCTATCCACCCCGGAGGAACGAAGATGTATCAAGATTTGAAAGAGCAATTTTGGTGGCACAAGATGAAGAGAGAAATCGGAAGCTACATCGCCAAGTGTGACATCTGTCAAAGAGTCAAAGCAGAGCATCAGAGACCCGCAGGATTGTTGCAACCATTGAAGATTCCGGAATGGAAATGGGATTTTGTCGGAAAGGACGTTATCACCGGTTTGCCTACTTCTAGTAGGGGAAATGACTCAATCTGGGTCATAGTTGATAGACTGTCCAAGGTAGATCACTTTATCCCTATCAAGACTACCTACCAGAGTTCGAAGCTAGCAGAACTGTATCTTGCTAGGACTGTTAGTCTGCATGGAACCCCCAAGACCATAGTATCAGATGGAGGAACCCAATTTACCTCGAGATTTTGGCAGAAATTCCAGGAAGGATTAGGAACCAAATTGAACTTCAGCACAGCTTATCACCCGCAAACTGATGGACAGACTGAGAGAGTCAACCAGATCCTAGAGGATATGTTAAGAGCTTGTGTGTTGGAATACGGATCAAAATGGGAAGACTGCCTGCCTTTCGCAGAATTCTCATATAACGACAGTTATCAAGCTAGTTTGCAAATGGCACCATTTGAATTCCTATATGGAAGAAAGTGTCGCACCCTTTGAATTGGTCGCAAGTAGGAGAGAGTTAGATCTTTGGACCCGACATTTTCCGAGAAGACGAAGAGAAGGTTCACAAAGTCCGTGAGCACCTCAAGACCACCCAATGTAGACAGAAGAGTTAAGATGACAAGAGAAGGAGAGACCTGACTTTCAATGTCTTTGTATATCTCAAGGTTTCACCATTCAAAGGAACCCAACGCTTTAGTCTGAAAGGAAAGTTAGCCCCCAGATATATCGGACCATTCAAGATTCTGAACCGTCGAGGAGAAGCATCGTATCAACTGGAACTACCAGAAGATATGTTATCCATCCACAATGTGTTCCATATCTCGTTACTTCGCAAATGCCTGGAAGTGCCGGAGAAGACTGAAGTTTTCAAGAACATCGATCACAGAACTATGGGGATCAACAATGACCTGACATATCGTGAAGTGCCCATCCGTATCCTAGAAGAAGCTTACAGAACCACCAGGACCAGGAGTATCAAGTTTCTCAAGATTCAATGGAGCAACCATACCGAAGACGAAGCCACTTGGGAGCGAGAAGATTACATTAGGACAAAGTTCCCAGATCTCTTTAGTTCCTAGTTTTCTTTGTAAATCTCGGGACGAGATTTTGTTTAAGGGGGGAAGGTTTGTAACATCCCAAAACTCTAATCCAAGGTTATTAAGATCCAAATCATCAAAATTAGGGTTAACAAAAACTTTTCCATTTAAAAATTATTAAAGCATTCATATGTGTGTGCATTTAAATAGGAGTTGTTTTGAATAGCCATGATTAAGTGGTCCATTGCTTGTAAAATGATTCTTAGGTGAAATAAACATCACCTAGATCATTCCCAAACAAATCCCAAAGAAAAACAAATCAAAATGAATAAAAGAAGAGAATGGTCATTTGTGCCATTTTAATCAACATGCCTACTTTGGCTATTCCTAGTACTCAAAACCTAATAGAAACAATTGTGGATATTTGCACCCCTTGCTAGTACATGTAATGATGTACCAAGGCCCACTTTGTGATCTGCCAAAACCTTTGAAACACTAATTTTAAATGACATTTGAAAATTGAATCTAGTGTAGGTATCAAGATCCCACTATTTCAAAAACCACTCAAATGAGCTCCATTTTCAAAACCTAAGCAACCACAGAGTCTCAAGCTTATGACTAACACAGCCACCAAAATCTTTTCAAAATTAAAAACTAAATTTCTTGCGGCCATGTTTACAAACACTTGGCAGGCAGGAATTACACCTAGTATTAGCTCATTGTTTTCTACAGGGTTTTGCCACCCAATTGACCTCAAATCACTCCCTCTGTCTCCACTTGATCTAACCAAGCAATAAACACCCCATCCCCTATCCCCTAGCAGCAGTGGCATGCCACCCCAAGCACCATGCTTGCCGGCCAACCTTGCCAACGCAGCAGCACACCGCCCCTCTCTCTCTCTCGCCATGTCTAGGAGCTAGACCATACCGCACCGCCACCCTCTGTCCCCTCCCCGAGCAGAGCCAAGCCGTGGACCACCCGTAGAGCGCCGCGCCTAGAATTTCTGCGCCATCCTGAGCACGCGCCAGAGCGCCACGCCCGACAAGCATGCACACGCCGCCCCTCGACCGCAGCATGCGCCCACCGCGTCGCCACGACCAATGGAACCGCCCGGACATGCCCGTTCGCCGCCATTTGAACCACAGCCACCGCACGCCTTGAAGACCGCCGCCTCTGCCGCTTAGACCGTGAGCACCGCCCGACCATTTGCCACCGCCCCTAGCCCCGCATTTAAGCCATAGCGCACCGCCAGGAGGCAGGCCACCGTCCCCTACGTCAAGCCATGCCGCTAGCACGTTGTGCAGCCCTCGCCGGAGTTGCCCGCCCATCACTCTCGGTCGCCTCGTCGAGCTATAAATAGAGGCCACCCCAGCACAAACCACTCACACCATTCCACTATCCTCTCCTCACTGGTCCTTCCCCACCTCTAGCCGGAGCAGCGTGAGCACTGGTTCGCCGGAATTTGGCCGGAGGATCCTGCTGCAGAGGAGGAGAAGGCGTTGTCGATTTCGTCCACCCCAGGAGCTTCCTCGACCACCCCTCAGCTCGCCGTCGTCCACCAGTTCGTTTGCCCCCATCGCTGTCACCGCTGGAGCCCTGGAGCCCTCTGAGCACCCCCACCGAGCTGCTAGGGTTAGACCTCGCCGGCGACCTGCCCGTCGTCGACGACGAGCCCCAGCCGTAGATCCTAGTTCTAATCTAACGGCCAACATTGCCATGTACCGCTTCGTGTGTAAAGTGCCACTGACCAGTGGACCCCCCCCCCCCTGTCAGATGTCCTCTGTCCCGTGGAACACCACTGGGCCGGCCTGTTTGCTTTCCCGCGCGACCCATTTAATTCAAATTAGGATTTTTCTATTTTTGTTTGAACTTAGTTCTGTCCTCTAGTTTGAAAATCAATTCAGAAAGATTTACAAATCCAAATGGAGTGATTCCAATTTTGCACATTCAATTAGAGTTAGGGCTCTCTCCTAGTAAAAATAACAAGACAGAAGCTTTTGCACATTCAAACATTTTTCAAAAATCAACCATGATAGCTTTGGAGTTGATTCCAACTCTCAAAGATCACATTTAACCATACCTATATGAATATGTAATAATATTAAGGTACATGCAGTGACTTTGGACTAGTACCAAAATAATGCCATATAGGCATTTCTAGTCACTTTAAATCATTAAAGAATGAACTTAAACCAAAGTAATTGTGATCCAACCCTTAAATCCTATTCCCACATGTTAAAATATGTGGTGATGACATGTGTCCACATGATCCCATATTTTAAGTGGTGAATATTAAATATTAGTTATTTTTCAATGAGTAGAAATAACTTTTCTAAAATAAAAAGAATGAAACTAGTTAATAAAACTTGTGATGCTTGTGATGATAATAGATCATCAAATGTGTGCCTTAGAGTGCTAATTAGACTAGTTAAGTATTGTTTGGTGATTGTGTACTCCGTGTGTATTTATAGACGATAGTACCGACCAAGCTTTCGAGGAGGAGGAGTTCTACCAAGAAGAAATCTTCAACCACTGCACCAACCAAGGCAAGCTAACACTTGCAAGTCTTATACTAGCAAGCCACCATTAACAGTGCAAGCTAACCCTTGCAAGCTAGATAATCTAAGAAGATGCTTTAGGCATGCTTTGGTTATACCACTTTGACTATTATTTACCCCAAGTATTATTTTCAAGCTTTACTTCCTTTACTTTACCCAAAGTTCTTTACTTGTTTTGAAGGTAGCATAAAGAGTATAAAACTTGACCTATTTAGATAACTTTAGATGTCATTCTATGGCATGAGATTGATCCCATCTTTCCACCTTAGTGGGCACTCTTAACTTAGTAGTTTAGAGTAGATAAAAACTTGAGTTTATGAAAAGAACATACCTACAATGACTCTAGATGTGGGTTGTGAAAAGGACACAAATGCAATGACACTGGTGGATCAATATGTGGTTTGTGAAAAGAACATACATCTAATGACTCTAACTGTGGTTTGTGAAAAGAGCACACGTGCAATGACACTGGTGGATCCATGTGTGGTTTGTGAGAAGAACATACATGCAATGACTCTAGCTATGGTTTATGAAAAGAACAGACATGTAATGAACTCTGGTGGATCCATATGTGGTTTGTGAAAAGAACACACATGCAATGACTCTAGCTGTGGTATGTGAGAAGAACACACCTGCAATGACTCTAGCCGTGGTTAATGAAAAGAACAGAGATGCAATGACTCTTGTGGATCCTTGTGTGGTTTGTTGAAAGAACAGACATGCAATGACACTAGCTTTTGTTTGTGACAAGAACACACATGCAATGACTCTAGATGTGGTTTGTGAAAAGAACACACATGCAATGACTCTAGCTGTGGTTTGTGAAGAGAACACCCATGCAATGACTCTGGTGGATCCTTATGTGGTTTGTGAGAAGAACATACATGCAATGACTCTAGCTGTGGTTTGTGAAAAGAACACACGGGTAATGAACTCTGGTGGATCCATATGTGGTTTGTGAGAAGAACACAGATGCAATGACTCTAGATGTCGCTTGTGAAAAGAACACACATGCAATGACACTGGTGGATCCATATGTGGTTTGTGAAAAGGACACACATGCAATGACTCTAGATGTGGTTTGTGAAAAGAACACACATGCAATGACTCTTGTGGATCCTTATGTGGCTTGTGAGAAGAACATACATGGAATGACTCTAGATGTGGTTTGTGAAAAGAACACACATGCAATGAACTCTAGTAGATCCATATGTGAGATTTGTGAGAAGAACACACATGCAATGACTCAAGATGTGTTTGTGAGAAGAACAGACATGCAATGACTCTAGATGTGGTTAATGAAAAGAATAGATATGCAATGACTCTAGTGGATCCTTGTGTGCTTTGTGAGAAGAACACACATGCAATGACTCTATCTGTGGTTTGTGAGCAGAGCACATATGCCATGATTCTAGATGTGGTTTGTGAAAAGAACACACATGTAGTGACTCTAGCAGTGGTTTGTGAAAAGAACACACATGCAATGACTCTGGTGGATCCTTATGTGGTTTTTGAGAAGAACAGACATGCAATGAATCTAGCTGTGGTTTGTGAAAAGAACACACATGCAATGAACTCTGGTGGATCCATATGTCGTTTGTGAGAAGAACACACATGCAATGACTCTAGATGTGGTTTGTGAAAAGAACACACATGCAATGACACTGGTGGATCCATATGTGGTTTGTGAAAAGAACACACATGCCATGACTCTAGATGTGGTTTGTGACAAGAACACACATGCAATGACTCTAGTTGTGGTTTGTGAAAAGAACACACATGCAATGACACTGGTGAATCCATATGTGGTTTGTGAAAAGAACAGACATGCAATAACTCTAGCTGGGGTTAATGAAAAGAACACACATGCAACCACACTGGTGGATGCATATGTGGTTTGTGAAAAGAACACACATGCAATGACTCTAGATGTGGTTTGCAAAAAGAACACACATGTAACGACACTAATGGATCAATATGTGGTTTGTGAAAAGAACATACATCCAATGACTCTAGATGTGGTTTGTGAAAAAAACACACATGCAATGACACTGGTGGATCCATGTGTGGTTTGTGATAAGAACAGACATGCAACGACTCTAGCTGTGGTTTATGAAAAGAACATACATGTAATGAACTCTTGTGATTCCATATGTGGTTTGTGAGAAGAACACACATGCAATGAATCTAGATGTGGTTTGTGAGAAGAACACACATGCAGTGACTCTATCTGTGGTTAATGAAAAGAATAGAGATGCAATGACTCTGGTGGATCGTTGTTTGCTTTGTTGAAAGAACAAATAGGCAATGACTTTAGTTGTGGTTTGCGAGAATAGCACACATGCAAGGACTCTAGATGTGGTTTGTTGAAATAACACACATGCAATGAATCTAGTTGTGGTTTGTGAAAAGAACACACATGCAATGACTCTGGTGGATCCTTATGTGGCTTGTGAGAATAACATACATGCTATGACTCTAGATGTGGTTTGTGAAAAGAACACACATGCAATGAATTCTGGTGGATCCATATGTGGTTTGTGAGAAAAACACAAATGCAATAAATCTAAATGTGGTTTGTGAAAAGAACACACATGTAATGACACTAGTGGATCCATATGTGGTTTGTCAAAAGAACACAGATGCAATGACTCTAGATTTGGTTAATGAGAAGAACACACATGCAATGACAGTGGGTGTGGTTCATGAAAATAACACACATCCAATGACACATGTGTATCCTTATGTGGGTTGTGGAAAGTTATGACATGCAATGACTCTAGCTGTGGTTAATGAAAAGAACAGACATGCAA
>CAJUXJ010001551.1:0-37814 GCA_910589775.1 Avena eriantha
AACCACATATGGATCCATTAGAGTCATTGCCTGTGTGTTATGTTCCTCCCCCCCCAAACCACACATGGATCCACCAGTGTTTCACTACATGTGTGTTCCTGACATGAACCACATATGGATCCACCAGTGTTCACTGCATGTTTGATCTTATACGAAAAGCAGCACTAGAGCATTGCATGTGTGTTCTTTTCACAAACAACATATGGATCCACTAGAGTTCACTGCAAGTGTGTTCTTTCCACAAACCACTTATGGATCCACCAGCGTTCAGTGCATGTGTGTTCTTTTCCACAAACCACTTATGGATCAACCAGTGGTCATTGCATGTGTGTTCTTTTCACAAAGCACATGTGGACCCACTAGAGTCATTGCATGTGTGTTCTTATACTAAACCGCACTAGACTATTGCATGGTGTTCTTTCCACAACCACACATGGATCAACCAGTGTCATTGCGTGTGTGTTGTTCTTTCCACAAACCACATATGGATCAACCAGTGGTCATTGCATGTGTGTTCTTTTCACAAACCACATATAGACCCACAAGAGGCATTGCATGTGTGTTCTTTCCACAAACCACACATGGATCAACCAGTGTCATTGCATGTGTGTTCTATCCACAAACCACATATGGATCAACCAATGGCATTGCATGTGTGTTCTTTTCACAAACCACATATGGATCCACTAGTGTTCACTGCATGTGTGTTCTTTCCACAAACCACTTATGGAGCCACTAGTGTTCACTTCATGCGTGTTCTTGACATGAACAACATATGGACCCACTAGAGTCATTGCATGTGTGTTCTTTCCAGAAACCGCACATGGATCAACCAGTGGTCATTGCATGTGAGTTCTTTTCCACAAACCACATATGGATCAACCAGTGGTCATTGCATGTGTGTTCTTTTCCACAAACGACATATGGACCCACTAGAGTGTTTTCTTGTGTGTTCTTATACTAAAACCCGCACTAGAGTCATTGCATGTGTATTCTTTTCACAAACAACATATGGATCCACCAGTGTTCATTGCATGTGTGTTCTTTCCACAAACCACATATGGATCCACCAGTGTTCATTGCATGTGTGTTCTTTTCCACAAACCACTTATGGATCAACCAATGGTCATTACATGTGTGTTCTTTTCACAAACCACATGTGGACCCACTATAGTCATTGCATGTGTGTTCTTCTACTAAAACCAGCACTAGACTCATTGCATGTGTGTTCTTTCCACAAACCATACATGGATCAACTAGTGTCATTGCATGTGTGTTCTTTCCACAAACCACATATGGATCAACGAGTGGTCATTCCATGTGTGTTCTTTTCACAAACCATATATGGGCCCACTAGAGTCATTACATGTGTGTTCTTTCCACAAACCACATATGGATACACCAGTGTTCATTGCATGTGTGTTCTTTCCACAAACCACTTATGGATCCACCAGTGTAGATTGCATGTGTGTTCTTTTCCACAAACCACATATGGATCAACTAGTGTCATTGCATATGTGTTCTTTCCACAAACAACATATGGATCAACCAGTGTCATTGCATGTGTGTTCTTTCTACAAACCACACATGGATCAACCAGTGGTCATTGCATGTGTGTCTTTTCCACAAACCACATATAGACCCCCTAGAGTCATTGCTTGTGTGTTCGTATACTAAAACTAGCACTAGAGTCATTGCATGTGTGTTCTTTTCAAAAACAACATATGGATCCACCAATGTTCATTGCATGTGTGTTTTTTTCCACAAACCACATATGGATCCACCAGTGTTCATTGTCTGTGTGTTCTTTTCCACAAACCAATTATGGATCAACCAGTGGTCATTGCATGTGTGTTCTTTTCACAAACCACATATGAACCCACTAGAGTCATTGCATGTGTGTTCTTATAGTAAAACCATCACTAGACTCATTGCATGTGTGTTCTTTCCACAAACCACACATGGATCAACCAGTGTCATTGCATGTGTGTTCTTTCCACAAACCACATATGGATCCACCAGTGTTCACTGCATGTGTGTTCTTTCCACAAACCACATATGGGTCAACCAGTGTCATTGCACGTGTGTTCTTTTCACAAACCACAGATGGATCAACCAGTGTCATTGCTTGTGTGTTCTTTCCACAAACCACACATGGATCAACCAGTGGTCATTGCATGTGTGTTCTTTTCCACAAACCACATATGGACCCACTAGAGTCATTGCTTGTGTGTTCTTATACCAAAACCAGCGCTAGAGTCATTGCATGTGTGTTATTTTCACAAACAACATATGGATCCCCCAGTGTTCATTGCATGTGTGTTCTTTCCACAAACCACATATGGATCCACCAGTGTTCATTCAATGTGTGTTCTTTTCGACAACCCACTTATGGATCAACCAGTGGTCATTGCATGTGTGTTATTTAAACAAATCACATGTGGACCCACTAGAGTCATTGCATGTGTGTTCTTATACTAAAACCAGCACTAGACTCATTGCATGTGTGTTCTTTCCACAAACCACACATGGATCCAGTGTCATTTCATGTGTGTTCTTTCCACAAACCACATATAGATCAACAAGTGGCCATTGCATGTGTTATCTTTTCATAAACCACATATGGACCCACTAGAGTCATTGCATGTGTGTTCTTTCCACAAACCACATATGGATGCACCAGTGTTCACTGCATGTGTTTTCTCTCCACAAACCACTTGTGCATCTACATGTAGATTGCATGTGTGTTCTTTTCCACAAACCACATATGGATCAACCTGTGTCATTGCATGTGTGTTCTTTCCACAAAGCACATATGGATCAACCAATGTCATTGCATGTGTGGTCTTTCCACAAACCACACGGATCAACCAGTGTCTTTGCATGTGTGTTCTTTCCACAAACCACTTATGGATCCACCAGTGTAGATTGCACGTTTGTTCTTTTCCACAAACCACATATGGATCAACTTGTGGTCATTGCATGTGTGTTTTAGGAGAGCCCTAACCTTAGGAGAGCCCTAACCTTAGCCCCCCCAATGGATCCACCTTAGACCAAGTCTTCTAGAAGGCACGCCATAAGACAGTTGTTCTGCTTGACGATTGTTACATACCGTTCGATTGGGGCGCTTGGACGATTGGGATGGTCTTCGTGAGAGCGATCCTTGAGTTGGCTGTTCTGCGGCATGATTGGCCACACTTGCTCTGGACAAACTGGCATGTTGCGAGTGTCACGACTCACGAGTTCAGTGGGCCATATCCCAGTGGCAGGTCCCTGTTACTTCTCTTCCTCCCTGTACATCTCTTCCTTCCCCTCGAAGCCACTTTCCCCACTTCACTTCCATCCTGGTGTAGCCGCAAGCCGACGACATCCGCAAATTTTAGGGTTGCTACCTTCATGCTAAGAAATCATTTTACAACCTTTTGAACTTATCCTACATATTCCTACTATTCGCCAATCTAACTGCTGATCTTTTTTCCGATTTCTCGACGAACTTTAGATGTGGCAGATGTTGCAGCCCAAGAATCTAGAGATCCTTGCGCGCAACTTCACAGCGATGTTCCCGCTCGTGTGCTCCCACCTAGGATGCTTTCGCTGTTACTCCTACCACGAGCTCCCGCTCCACGAGCTCGCGTGCCCAAACGGTGCGTGCGCCTGCACGGAGCTGGGCTACAACTACACCGGCCCGCCGGCAGAGCTCGTCGTCCACCTTGCATAGGGGCACTTGATCGAAGTGATTAGGATCTCGTACGGGCAAGCCCAACTTTTCCAAGAGCAGGTGTCGTTCACTGACTCGGCATGCCGCCTGCTAATTTTCTAGGGGGACGGCTCTGTTTTCCATCACCGCCGGTGTTCCGGGAACCAGAGCCAGGCCCACCGTCGTGGGTGTCGTATGTGTCAGGTCGTGCGCCTAGCCCGTATACACGGTGCGCACGTGGGAACACCCAGCCACCATCGTCGGATAGCATTCTTGTGCTAGCCGAGGCGCCGAGCTGCCCGACGCCACGGGAGGTGGAGTATTTGGACCTAAGGTTGATCCTATGCGTGCCATCTCAGTACCTTGTCGGTGCTGGACCGGGCAGATGCATTTCTACATTTGTATCGAGAAGATCGATAGGGAAATTTAGTACTTGTGCCGTCATTACTGTTAGACTTAAGCGATGCTTCTCAGGTGCTTAGAGCATACGTGTTGTGCGAATGTACCCAAGTTGTAGTTTTCAGTACTCCTTAATAATTCGACGAGTTATTATATTGGTCCAATCAGCTTGCTTTTGTCACGTTCCAAAGTCCCCTTGCTCTAGACAGACCGGCAATACCGTGTGCTCCCGCTCCCGCATGTCAATGTCACGTGTTCCGAGGGACCACCTGCCAGTGTCATGCCCCTCCTCTTCCTTCCCCTCGAAGCCATTATCCCAACTTCTCTTCCATCCTGCCACTCCCGTCCGATGGTTGTGATCTGATTTTCGTTGGATTGTTTACATGTAATCTACGTTGATAATGCAACATGCAAATGGCATAGGCACAATTTCTAAAGTGGAAGCACTCACACGCTGCTATTACACATATTTCTCAATATAGCTCGACAAACCCATTGCAATAATTGTACTCGCATTAAACACAACCAAAATTGCAACCATCCTAAACAACATCTAAACCCACATCACACCGCTGTCGTCGGAGTCCACCTCGATTGGTGACACCGCCGTGCCCTTCCCATCGACATCCACTCCTGCCCG
The DNA here is from genome assembly GCA_910589775.1 of Avena eriantha. Taxonomy (NCBI): domain Eukaryota; kingdom Viridiplantae; phylum Streptophyta; class Magnoliopsida; order Poales; family Poaceae; genus Avena; species Avena eriantha. The sequence continues at coordinate 4,737 of CAJUXJ010001551.1, forward strand.
TGGCTTGCTCTTAGCCAAGGAGGCAACAATGGCGTTCTGCACAGCTTCGTCCCCATCGTCCTCCACATCGGAATCGACAATGACGAAGGTGACGGGGTTGGCATGGACCGAGCGCCATCGCGCCTGGTGGCTCCTGCTCGAGATTGACGCCGCATCAGTCCTTCTATAGGTAGGAGGGGCCGAGCTCGCATACGTAGCATCATCGCTCCTCTCAAGAAACCATGGCCATTTGATACTGCGACGGTAGGATCTTGGGGTGGATCCGCTGCGGCGAGCCCTACCGAAAGCGGTGGAGCGAATGGATCTACCGACGCGAGCCATGACAAGTTCCTAGGAGGGAGTAAGATTGTGGGCCAGGCATGTCTGGTTCCTGAGCAAGGCCTCCTAGTGATATATGTACGCGGGCAAGGTGCCAAATTTTTTGGTTCAATATGCGCGAAAGGGCTTTTGAACCACGAAGGCGTGAGGTTTGCTTGACAAGTCCACACGCTAGGTCCCCCACCTGTCAGCCCAATGTGGACGGTAGGATTCTGACCGAGTTATTAAGTAGGGATAAATCACGCTTCACCACTACCCTGACATCCAAAGGCTCCTCTTTCCTCTGCCCTCGCTCCCCTCGCTCATGCCTCGCAGCTCGTGCAGTTCGGCTCGGGCGGAATCAGGGTCGGCTCAACGCCGTCAGGCAGGTGCCCCCATCAGGTACCGGAGGGCGCCCTACGATTACTACCCCGATATGCTGTGTTTGTGCGGTGAGAAGATGCCAAGATGGATTTCATGGACCAACAAAAATACTGCAGGAAAATTCAACAACTGCAGCATCAGAGCGGTAAGTTCCTACTGTAGGTACAATGGTAACCCGGATCCGGAAAGCGTAATGTAATTCTTTTTTTGTTTCCTTCGATCTACTAAGAAGGAAGGGAGGGGGACTAGCTGTGACAAGTTTGTGTGGATCAAAAAGCCACTGACAGGTTTTCACAGAGAGCTTGTTCAAGATCTACGTGATGCAGTGTGGGACAAGAAAGAGGAGATTCGTGCGATGGAGCGAGAGATCCGGGAGCTTCGCCAGGTGCAAGGGAGGCAAGGGCAGGGAGGTGGTGAGACAGACGGGCTCAAGATTAGGCCAGATAGTGGAACCAATTTTCTCATTATCTAGGCATTATCTGTTGCATTTGCAGTTTATGTTGTCATGTCGTTGTCCAGTAGCTGAAATAAGTTGCTTCTTCGTGGAGTGTAGTAGCCAACTTAAGAAATTGTTTTTCAGCCTAGAAACTTATCTTAAGTGTAATGCCAATAGCAGGGATTTATTAAGCGCCTATAAATAATTCATGTCTGTGCCACTAACACCCATCGATTTTGGAGAGGATTTAACCGCTCAGCTATCGCGATGTTTCATATAGTAGGAACCAGTCACAATTTTGGATTCAACTAGTGGCCTCGGCCATATCCAATCCTAAAGTCACGATACATTTTACTCCGAGTACGGGAGGCAGATTGTTTCACCCGACAAGTTCCACTCACACAGCTCCAGAGTTTAACCGAACTACATATATAGGTTCAAGTTCAATACATTATTAGGCTGCTACACTGCTAGCCCTCTTTCTCTGCTTGGGAGCCAACTTTCTTCCTCTTTCCTTCACGTCCACTGGCTTCTTCATCTCCCGCCTTCTTCCTCTTCCTGGGTGCCAATTTTCTTACCTTCATGTACCCTGCATCTCCGGGCTGAGGGAAGTCAGGCAAATCAGCACCAGAATCTTGTCCGGCATCATCACACCACTCATTTTGGTTTTCTTCCCGCAGCAAAATCACTGAGTCGGCTGTCTTGTTTCTTACCTTGCGCTTCCTGTAAAAAAACAGTACATGGATTACTACCTTATATCTACAGACTATAAACAATTTTTTTGTGAATGTACCATCTCATACCTAGGTTTGGGAGCATTAAGGGGACATCCAGCTGTTCTATGGCCTATAAGATGGCAGGTCTTGCATCTGTTTTTGCCCTTCTTTGTAGCACAGAAAGCCGAACCCTTCTTCTCGAGAAAATTTATAAACCTATTCACATGGGGTCTTCCTCTGCCCCTTTTTCTAACTGGCTGGCAAAGCTCGAAAGACAATCGGACTTGAGGCCACTGAGATGGGTCTGTACATGGCTCGACAGATCCAGCGTACGCAACTCTGAACTTTTCCATAGAGTAGTAGTCTAACAAATACTGATCCAAATGTGGTAGAGTTCGTTTCTTCACCAAGAAGGCCAAGGCGTGGTCGCAAGGTTTCCCGGTATGCTGCCACTCTAAGCATGTGCATTCTCGCAGCTGGATATTCACAACATCCCTTTTGCCACTCTTGGACATATCGACCACCTCACAGCTTCTGCTGGTTGACGGGAGAACCTTAAGATGAGCAAGTCCTCGGCTTCACTTGTGCAGTTGATGTACAACTGGCGGTAGCATATGTCCTCTAAGTCTCCTACCGATCTCTCTCCTTATATTTAATAGCTTCATGATCATACCACATATGTTGTCCATCAAGATATGAACATGACGCACTTTTATGTCCTTCACCCAGTTATTCAGGCATTCTGCAAGGTTGTTTCTTATGTAATCAACTTTGATGTCAGGGTTGAATTGACTCCTCTTCCATAGCTGCGAATGATGGATGGCTAAGTACTCTGGAAGTTCAGGGGCTTTGGTAAAAATCTTGCTCATGAAATATTCGCTGCTACTAGGTTTGTAAACTCTAGCAGCAGGAAACATGTAACGAAATACGCTACCTATGTAGTGTGAGTACAAGTTGATCATCATATGGGCATGGCATTCTCTACCTTCAGCTCGCGGGAACACCTCCTTCACTGCATTGGTCAGCCCTTTGCATGCATCCGTGGATATAGCCAATGGATCCATGTGACCTATTGATCTCCTGAGCTGCCTCATAAACCAGACCCAGTTTTCCTCCGTTTCTGTTTCAAACAGCCCAAATGCCAGTGGGAACATCCAGTTGTGACCATCAAGTGATGTGGTAGATGGCAGGCAGCCTTTCCATTTCCCAGTTAGGACAGTACTGTCTACACTCAGATACGGCCTACAGCCGTCCTTGAATCCCTGGATGCAAGGTTTAAGCGCCATGAAAAATCTTTTGAAATATATTTTCCCACCTTCTGATTCGGTGTCAATCTCCACAACACTCCTCGGACACCTAGCTTGTACCTCCGCCTTGAAGTTGTACAACATCCTGAAGCTATTGGTCCAATCCCCGTGCAAGACCCCCAGAGCTTTCTCTTTACCTTTCGAAACCGTGTAATGCGGAAGGACAATGTTGTATTTAGAACTGAGGCTAGTCTGAATATTCTTCGTGGTCTCCTTAGGGTTATCCTTTAGTATGGACATAGATTGCATAGCCACCCACTCCGTATCAGCGATTGAGGATTTCAGTTTGCTGCTTGTCGGACACATGTGTGGAGGGCCCATTTTGTTCACCTGCAACACAAATTCATTTAAAAGATAAGCGGAGTCGACTAGTTGCCAGAAAGATATCGCACATCAATTGTAGTTATAGAGTGAAAAGAGAGAGAGAGTTCTAATGGTTTGCTACATTCATTGCCCCAGTACCCTAATTGCATTCGACGCATGTAAGGCTCTTGCTGTGATCCTCCCTGGGCAATGTACCTCGGCTCGTCCATTCATCCATGTTAACTTGCAAACGGCCTCATACCTCTCGGCAGTGTTCTTTAGTTGATAAACGTCGAACTCCCCCTTGATACAAAAATGCCGGAACGACATCCTGAACTCATGCATGCTCCTGAACTCGGTGCCGACCGAAATTATAGGATACTCGTGGTCATGTTTCATTTCTTCTACTTCAACACCCAAATCATCGACTAGAATACCAGCCTCATCGTTAAGTTCCTCGTCTATTTCATCATCACCAGATTCTTGATCCTCTACAGTGCCTTCTTCTTCATCTAATTCAGAATCCTCACCATCTTCTCTAATGCCTAGTACTACACACATCATATTGAGTCCCATGGGTGGGGCTGCACCATCTTCTCCACCCGGATGGACCGGAACATTGCCCCAATCTACCTCACTGGCAACTCTATTTTCTCTAAGACACTCGGTTGGTTCTGCTGCAACCACATGGGGTGGTCTTACGTTTGCACGCATCCTAGGTACTTCAGTGCACAAATAGCAGTCAGAATCAATTTCATCTTGAGCGTACAGAACCCTCTTGCTCTTCCTGTGTACATCCTCCTTCCTGATGTAATCTTTCCTGATGGTATCAGTAGGGCTTGACATCTGCGTTCCATTCCCCATCGAACTAGTCTTTTTGTTGCCGCTCTTGGGTGTGATCTCCTTACTGCCTCCCCTCACGGGTGTTGGCTCCAGGGTGCTGGCATTATTGCCTGACCTCTGCGGCGTGTTCTTCTTCGAATTAGCCCTTTTGCTGCTACTATTGGGCGTGTTCTCCTTCGTGCTGGCATTATTGCCTGACCCCAGCGGCGTGTTCCGCTCCAAATTAGCCCTTTTGCTGCTACTATTGGGCGTCTTCTCCTTCGTGCTGGCATTATTGCCTGACCTCAGTGGTGTGTTCTGCTCCAAATTAGCCCTTTTGCTGCTACTATTGGGTGTGTTCTCCTTCGTGCTGGCATAATTCCCTGACAGCGGCGTGTTCCGCCCAAATTAGTATTTTTTTTCTTCGCCCACTGGGTGTGGTAGCCTCCGTGCTGGCCATCTTCGCCTTTTTGCTACCACTCCTGGGAGTGTTCACCACCGTGCTAGCCCTCTTAGCATTTTTCTGCTACCGTTCGGTGTGGCATTTTGACTGGATCTCAGGGGTGTACTCTGTGGTGTGGTGCCTTTTGTCGTGCGAATCTTGGGCGTCCTCTTCTCTGGTGTGGTCTCCTTAGTGACGTTCTTCTTCAGGGTGTCGTTTCTAGGGATGCTCTTCTTGCTCCTCTTTATGACGCTCCTCTGTAACACTCTCCTCTGTTCGAAGCTACCCTCAGTCGCACCAGCCCCAGTGATGCCATGGATCAGGTCACGCATGCCTTCTAAAGGTCCATCATCTCTATTGTCGAGTTCCAATTCCTCTCCAACCATGAGCACTACCAAGTGGAAGTAAACTTCACCTCTATAATGTTTCCTTGTAAACGGTACGACTAAATCCCTGGTATCTTTCACTTCGTTAGCCATTTTGCTCCTGTAACCATAATATAACAAACATGCTTCCTGGGAGGACCCCCACAGCACCTTCACACGTAACGATGCCATCAGGTCAGATAACTCTACCACTTCAGGGTCGTATCTGCCAAGGATTACATCAAACTCGTCATAGAATTTTTCTGTGCCATCATCTAATTTTGTAGTATAATCCGCGACACCGATACGAACGATTACTTTGCCATCATCAGGTTCTTCAGGATAGAAACCTCCGAGAGGTTCGAGAGATGGAGCGGCACCATTAGACCCAGCCCCAATGCCATCGCTGCCATCACTAGCATCATCGTTAGCTGGATCAACCTCGGTGCAAGTACCAGGACCAGGAGCAAGGCGAGGGCCCTTAGCAGCGGGAGCTACATTACATGGTGGACAGGCAGGGCCCCTTCTAATGGCAGCCACAATAGGATTAGCTACTGCCATGCCATATCAACGATCAGGAGCAGTTCCCACAACAGTAGTGTTTCGAGTGCTAGTAGAGTCCAGACCATGAGCTGGCTCCAGACCAGCAGCTCACTAAACCCGAGCACGGGTTCGAGGAGGAGACAAGGCATAAGTCTTTGCAACAATAGTGGGGCAGCCTCCGGAAGCCTTAGTTTGCTCAACAGCGGCAGAGATTGGGTCAATAGCGTCCAGATCAACAACAACATGAGGATGACCAGTACCAGCAGATTCCAGAGCACGGGTATGCACAACTTGAGGATGGTTTCGAGGAGGAGCAGCACACAAGGCGGTGGTCTTGGCAACAACAGCGGGGCAGACAGCGGCATGGATTGGGTGAGCAGCAGTCGCAGCAACACGGGCACGGGGACGGGGACGACCAGTACCAGCAGATTCCAGAGCAGAGTTTTCCACAACGGCAATACGGGGAATCCTACGAGGAGGTTGCTTGACAGAAGCATGTCGTGGATGAGGAACCACAATTTTCTCAACAACAGCAGGGGTTCGAGTTAGACCTCCCTGTCCAATAATAGCTGGGCGACTCCCAGTAGCAGGAGCTTCCTCATCCAGTATGTTACACACCAGCATAACCACGTGAAGCCTAACATGATGTTTCATCAACCCAATTAGCTGTGTCACACGCTAGAGGAACCTTGAAGCCTCGTTCATCAACGATGTTGAACCGTGCAGTCTGCTCTGGCCTCATTTCAGCAAGTTCACGCACAGCATCAACCAAACCAGGGATAGTGCATTACTGCACAGGCGCTACTTCCATCTTCAGATTTTGAGCTTGTTTCCACGTGCTCTTCCCATGTGCTAATTTAATGAGGTAGCCACAGATGGCCACCAGAACCGTGTATTTGGGTTCAACGGAGATCCTAGTTGATAGAAAATTGGAGACAAAATATAAGAATTGTTTGTCAGCGTCGTGCTAGCAAACAATTCTATGTTCGATATATCTCTGTAATGCCAATAGCCAGCTAGAAGTTATAGGTAGTGCGAATAGCAAAGAGAAGAGTAGCTCACCCGCAATTAGCCAGAAGTACTTCCTTGGCAAATGGATATGCCATCCTTCGCGCTGCTCAGCTCGTCGGCAGTAGAGGAGGGTTAGTGTAGCATCCCAATTGTCTAAAAATTGTAATGCTACTTGGCCTAGTAATATATTGGCTACTTCCTATATATAATTGTTGCATCATAATTATATCATGCTCATGTCATCATGCCACCTTGCATTTGAGCATCATATAAAACCCTTTTTCTTTTGGGCCTTCTCTCATATGCATTATTAATTGTATTTGCATCTTGATATTGTATCTGGTTATTGATATATTGTTTAAATGCCCAACTTGAGTTGGGGGCATATCTTTTATTCAACTCCATCACTTTTCTTTTCACCACCTTCTAATTCCACCATTCCATTTACCATGGGCTTTTATTTTTCTTTTGGTATTTAATCTAGCTCATGAGAGATAGGATGGATCTAATTCTATAAATTCTTTTGCTTGGCCTTATTCCACATCTTGGGAATGCATAAGAATAATGCCATATTATTATTATTGTTTTCACAAAATAAATCATGGCATTTATTATTTTTGCATGGGCCATGCAACCACCATCACCACCTTTAACCCATTTGTTTTTCCTTTGTTTTAGTGGTTCTTCTTTGTGGGATCCTCTACATCATCTCTCTACCATTCCCCTTATTCTCATCAACATCTTTTCTTTTAATTATCTCCATGCATGAATCAAATGAGGGCTTCTTCCCATACTTCTTTTCTTTCTCTTTTTCTTGGTTACTCTTCCACCTCATCTCATGTTAATTCAAAGCACTCACTTTTTCCTCTTAGGTGATCTTATAAACATGTTTTCAAACCTAAAAACCTAATTAAAACCCTAGCCCTAGTTAGCCTCTAATTCTATCTAAACCTAGATCTAATCTAGAACCCTTAATCTCACCTCTCTTTCTTTCACTCCCTCTCTCTACCATGCTGGCTCACCTGGCCCCCTCTCTCTCTCCCTGGCCACACCCCATCTATCCATCTAACCACCCCCAAACCCTAGCCCATGCCGAGCATGCCCTAGCTACACCCTAGCTCACCCGAGCCCCCTCTCCTCTCTCTTTCTCTCTACCTGCCGTGCCAGCCCCACCCAGCTGCTCCACCACGACGTCCCCACCTGGCAGCCCTACCTGCCCTGCCCTGGCTGCCCCAGGTCGAGCCCCAGCTCGACCACGTGAGGAGGAGAAGCAAAGGTGGCCGAGGCCACCTTTATCTCTGCCGTGCCCACACACTACCCCTTCCTCCCCCTCGCTTTTCCCTCCTCCCACACGTCTCCTGGCTCTCCCAGATCCACCCCAGGGCCCTGCCCTCTCCTTCCCTTCTTCTTCTCCGACGCCACCGTCCCTCGCCGATCGCCGCCAGAACCACCGTCTACCTCATGCTCTTGCCAGCGAGCGCGGTGTGGAGGTGGTCGAGAAGACCAAGGAGAGCCCCCTGCTGCTCCCTGTACGTGCCGACGTGGAGGAGGAACCCCAGGAGCGCCAGTACCTGTGTCGTCCTGACGAAACCCTAATTCCGGCCGGCGCCTGCTACGTCGACGATCGCCCGCTCCTCTACCCAAACCACCACCACCAGCAGCCTCGCGGTAAGCCAAGCTCTCTCCCAGACATCCTCGCCGTCGTCGCCTTTGCCTGGTCGCGCCGCGCGTTCCGTCGAGCGCCCTCGGTGCGCTGCCAGACGCTGGTGTCTGCACGTTGTACGCGTGGCATAGAGCCTTACCTAGCCGCGTTACTCCCTCCTGACAACACCCACGTCCTACCGCACTGGTCACCGCCGCCTAGCGCGAGCTGCAGGTCCCCAGTTTGAGCCCCCGTTCCGCGCCGCGCGTAGATCTGCCGCCAGACGGTGGAGAAGATCCACAGTACCGCGGCTTCCCCCTTTTTGCAGATAACCCCTTGTCAGCCGCCCTGGCATTCTTGCAGAAAAGTCCCCCTATTCCTCAGGCCGTAACCCGCGCTCCAGCTCAGCCCCACCTGGCAGTCTCTGCGCGTTCATTCGCTGGCACGTGGGCCTCCAGTCGCGGGCCCACCTGTCAATCGCAGAGGCTGGCTAAGCCCACGGTAGCAAAAGGATTTCCGCGCGTGTGGCCCCAGTCAGCAGTGGCCCACTCCTCAGTGTCTGCGGCTGGCTCTGCTTGTGTGTAAAAAAAATCAAGCCACTTATCTGTTTTGACAAAATAATTTCAGTAATTATTAAATTCAAATTCAAATCAGTTTCAAATAACTTTTAATTTACAAATCCAAATAATACAAATGATATATGTTTTGGAATCAAAAAATGTGAGGAATTCAAATATGCCATTCAAAATCTTGTTTGAAGCCTTTAAAAATTCGAGATGATTAAAATTACAATAAAATGCCCTTTTTCTTAATAAATTAATAACTTTAATTCTACAACTCCAAATTTGACAAATAATATGTCTACATCGATCAGAGCGACGAGCCCATTCTATCTATGCAGTCCTTGTACTGAATTGAAGCATGCATCATGTCAGTATTACAAATCTGAATTATTTATGGCAATAAAATTTGACTAAATAAATCAGAAACTGCTTTATTCTTCTACCTCCCACCTCACCATGCCATGCTACTTTAATGCCATGTAAATTGTGCATCATTCATCATGGCATGCTTGTCTTCTTGTCGCATTTTAATTCATATGCTTGTGCCCTTTATTTATGTTGGCCCTTGTTTGTTTGGTTCTTCTTCGAATAGACGCCCAGCAGGAGAACTACCAGGAATCACAGGAGTACTACCCAGATCCATCTCTCGCTTCAACTGAGCTGCCAGGCAAGCAGTACCACATGCTTGCATACATACGGTACCTATTGCCTCTATCTTATTCTTGCATCATTGAGTCGCGATTGCATTAAATTGAATCCCAAGTACTGCATAGCCTTTACTTTTAAACCCCATCGAAGCTTGTTCCTCCATCGCATGAGCCATTACTACAGGAGTTGTTTGAGCCATGCGAGTCGTAGAAAAGCATGTGTAGGGTATGTGAGTGTCGGATGAATAACGAGGTACCTAAACCACTTAACCTGAGTAGTAATGGGATAACTAATGAAAGAGGCACCGGTGAGCAATATCTGCTATTTGGTTTTTCATGCTCACTTGTGTCCCGTAGGACCCCGAGTACTTGATTCCTGTTCCTTGACTATTTGCACTATCCACATCCGGGAGGCCTTATGGACCCCCCTGAGCCAGAGCTTGATTCATTCTTATTTCTTGGGGCACAAAGTAGTTTGGGGCTTTGTTACTATACTGTACTTATGCCATGCTTTACTGTTTTATTAAGATTGTGCGTGGAGCACCTGTACTGTTTTGGATGCAGAGTGTTTTCGCGGTATCGACAAGCCCAGTCACACTTTCGGGTTCCCAGTCGTTTACAGCCATTGACACAAACCTTGGGTCCGTCTCGGAGCCGGCCAACTTCGTTGCGGGTAGCTTAATGGGGTTGCCCCCTGAAATATTTCTGAATCCTGTGATTGCTTTGTCGTGAATGCCTCGTTGGGTTTTGATTTGGTTTTTCCGAGGTTGATCGAGTATGTGTTGCTATTCGTGCACCCCTGCAGGGTAAATCTTTCTGAAAGCTGTGTCGGCGGTTATGGACGACTTGGAGCACAGTTTCTCGATCATAGGAAAGTATAACTAAAGTACCGCTTTTAATTTGACTAAGTACTTGACTAGTAAATAGTGCAACGCTCAAGGAATGGTTAATAAAACTGCCAACGGATGATGGGGGTTGTTCGTCTGCTTCCTCGTAGGTAAGCGAGAAGGAGGATGGATATGTTAATTATACTATTATAACTGTTGTTCTTAATTAACGGACATCCGTCCATCATTGGTTAGGCGGATGGTTAGCGAGTATCTATAGACTTGTTAGTTATTATCTTTTGCTGCAATTGCGTCACCCTAGGTTGTGTCCCCTTTAGTGGCATAAAGACTTGCTGAGTACCCCTAGGGTCTCACACGATAAATTGTTTGATTCAGATGAACAGGTGTATTCGCAAGATAGATACTGGGTGGAGGAGACAGATGATGTTGGCAACGATCATTCGGTGTAGAGATTCCGGGAACGGGGATCCGTGAGATCTGTGGGCGGGATGTGTTTATTTATGGGGCATCTTATGCCGATTTGCTTCTTATCCGTACTCGGATCTTGTTTTCCGCTTCCACCTGATACTCTGATGTTTGTTGTATGAGGAGCTATCCTAAATTATTATCTCTATCTAGGATATTTAAATCTTGCCGTATGGCGTTGCAATATTTCTATTTCTTTTAGATGGAATGGCTCTGAGGACTGTTGTATGTGGCTTGCATACATACTCACTTGTGTATGTAGTTGATCCCTTCGCCTGCCGATTACGCCGCTCGTTCTTGTCCCGATGTTCTGAAAGTGGTTAGGACGACCGAAAGGTCTACCGTGAGTGGCCCCGGGCCCCACCGTACTATTTTAACCACTTTCGTTCATCCAGGCATGCAACTAAGAGCGTAATTCACCGAGGTAGTTACAATTGGTATCAGAGCCATCCCGCCCTTCAGGGTCTCAGCCAAAATGGTCGTTGTCAGTCTAGTAAATATTTTGGTAGGTATGTATACTAGGGAAAAACAAAACGTGAGAGTAGGACTGCTTCCATTTTTCTTCTTACCCACCCACCCACCCTTTTCTGGTAAGGAAGTGTAACGTTTTCAATCCTCTTCTAAAATTCAAACTAGGATTTACGTGTTCTGGGTTCCGTAATACCATAGGTTGTGTGTGTGTGTGTGCGTGATTCCTTGTCTATCTGTTACATCCAAATGTTATCACTATCTGCCTTTTGCTTATCAACTGTTGGTACATTCCATACCGACAGGCCTTTGTAAACCGACGCGATCTATTCTGATTCGTTGTATACCGATGCGATCTATCTTACTCTTTGTTATCCGACGCTATCTTATTGGGGTGTTCCTTTTCGTAGTTACCAATCTTTAGGTTCATCTTAAGAAGAAGGTGTTGGGATATGTGTTTTACTGATTCATGTGCGGAGTAATGATTTGAGTGCGGGATGGAGTCGCGACCATACCACTACATTTATCATTTGCTCTTGTATGTTGAACTAGTAGAGTTACTAATCTTGATTCGTGAAGTGGTTTTGCGCATATAGTGGTATTTTAATGCCAAAATTTGTGGAAAATTTTTCTTTGTTAGTTTGTGTACCACATTCCTTGTTCAGTCGTGTGCGTTATGCTTAATATCTTCTAGTTGCCTTTAACTTTGTTGATATTTTAATATCATCTCAGTGAATTGCATCCTTTAATCTTGGTTAATTCCATTTTGGTACTATTTTGGATTATTATCATTCTCCATTATAGTACTGACTTGTGTTTTATATCAATCACAGGATGGCACCACCACGCCGTTCTGAGGAGGACATACCACCTGAACTTGGGGCTGCTTTGGCAAGTATTGCAAATGATTTGGGCACTATGTAGCAGAACCAGCAGCGCTTCGAGGAAAGCGTGAGGAGGAATGAGTTTGTTCTGCTACCTCCACCTCCCAAGCGAGGAGACATCAAGAGTTTTCTCAAGATCAACCCACGCCAATTTGAGGTGTCTGATCAGCCACTTGATGCGGATGATTGGCTGCGTGAAGTGTCAAGGTTGCTGATGACTGCGGATGTTCCCGAGCAAGAATGGGTCAAATGTGCCACTCATCTTCTGAAGGGAGATGCAGCTCTTTGGTGGGAAAATTACCTCAAGGCAGATCTCTCTGGTTTTTAGCCTACTTGGGAGCAATTCACTGCTGCTTTCAAAGAGCAATATCTGTCAGAAATTGTCATGGAAAGGATGAAGGAAGTGTTTCTCAACCTCAAGCAGGGCACTAACAATGTCAATACCTAAATCAGAAACTTCATGAATCTGTCTTGTTATGGTGGCGATGAGATCTCTGATGACAAGAAGAAGCAAAAGAGGTTTAGGCAAGGCCTCAATGCTTCCATCAAATATGCAATCACTCATGCAAGGCCGGCATCTTTTCTGGAACTCCAACATACAGCTCTGCAGGAAGAAGCAAGTAGGCAAGTGTTTGAGGAGTCAAAGAAACACAACCGTGATACAACAAGCTCTTCTGCTATGACAGCTCCTTCTAAGCGTCGTGTCTGGGTTCCTAACACCCCACCGTCGCTCCCTGCTCCACCAAGACCGTCAAGCTACGCACCAAGGCCACCAAACTCCTTCACTGCGGCTCCTAGGGTCTACAAGCACAACTAACCTGGAGCGCCTGGCGGAGTCCCTGGCTACGTTGCTCCACGTCCACCTGGTGCTTGCTATACTTGTGGAAACACTGGGCATCAGCACTGGAATTGTCCAATGAACAAAAAAGCTCTTCCACCACCACCTCCAAGACCTGCGGCAAGTTCTCCTATGGTTCGTGCACCTCCACCTCGGGCTCTCAACATCAACACCAAGCCTGGGTCTACGGTTGCTCGTGCCAACTGTGTCAACGTCGCTCAAGCGGAGCATGCATTTGGAGTTGTGATGGGTATGCTTCCTGTTAACTCAGTTCCTGCACGAGTTTTGTTTGATTCTGGCGCATCGCATTCTTTTATTTCTCACAAGTTTGCAAATGAGAATGAGTTAGCAATGGATCCTCTCCCCAAGCGTTTAATGGTTTTTTCTCCTAGAGCAACAATGGCATCTTCTAAAATCAGCCATGGCAATCAAATTGAGATTGGTGGCTCTTTGTTTACGGCTTCCTTAATTATTCTGGGCAATTCTGATATTGATGTTATCTTGGGCATGGATTGGTTAACAGCAAATGCAGCTGTGATTGATTGTGCTGAACATTCGGTTTCTCTGAAAATTCCTGAAGGCCATATAGTCTATTCTCCAAGTTTGACTCCTGCAATTCAGCTTTACTCTTTGGCGGCTCTGAATGATGATGCTATGGAAGGTATTCAGAGTGTTCCTGTAGTCTGTGAGTTCCCAGATGTCTTTCCTGAAGAGTTTCCAGGTATGCCTCCGGATGGTGAGGTTGAGTTTGTCATTGAACTTGAACCTGGTACCGCTCCTATCTCCAAGCGGCCTTATAAAATGGGTCCTGCTGAGTTGGCTAAACTCAAACGTCAGTTGGATGAACAAGAGAAGTTGGGTTTCATTCAGCACAGTACTTCTTCTTGGGGTAGCCCAACCATCTTTGTGAAGAAGCGAGACAAGACTGATAGACTTTGTGTTGACTATCGGGCACTCAATGCTAAAACAATCAAGAATAAATATCCCCTTCCGTGGATTAATGATCTCTTCGATCAGCTAGCTGGAGTTGTGGTATTCTCTAAGCTTGATTTGAGAAGTGGCTATCATCAAATCAAGATTCGCAAGGAAGATGTTCCTAAAACAGCTTTCACCACTCGCTATGGCATGTATGAGTACACGGTCATGTCTTTCGGTCTCACCAATGCACCTGCCACTTTCTCGAGGCTTATGAACTCGGTATTCATGGAGTATCTTGATAAGTTTGTTGTGGTCTATCTGGATGACATTCTAGTCTATTCTAAGTCGAAGGAAGAACATGAAGAACACCTTCGGTGTGTCCTAAACAAGCTTCGTGAGAACCGCCTATATGCAAAGTTCTCCAAGTGTGAGTTTTGGCTGCCTCAAGTCACATACCTTGGTCACGTCATCTCTGCCAAGGGCATTGCCGTCAACCCAGAAACTATTAAGACAATTATGGACTGGCTTCCACCCATAAATGTCAAAGAAGTCCGGAGTTTCCTTGGTTTGGCCAGTTACTGTTGTCGCTTCGTTCAAAACTTCTCAAAGATTGCGAAGCCTCTTACCAATCTCCTCAAGAAAGGCAAGAAATACCTTTGGACTCCTGCATGTCAAGAAAGCTTTGAAACACTCAAAGAGAAGCTCACTTCCACACCAGTCCTAGTTCCCCCAGATACATCAAAGCCTTTCCAGATATTCTGTGATGCCTCATTGCAAGGATTGGGTGCGGTCCTTATGCAAGAAAAACAAGTTGTTGCTTATGCCTCTCGACAGTTGAAGACGCATGAGATCAACTATCCTACACATGACCTCAAACTCGCAGCAGTTGTCTTTGCTTTGAAAGTATGGAGGCATTACTTGCTTGGCAACCGTTGTGAGATCTTTTCTGATCACAAGAGTCTGAAGTATATCTTCACACAGCCTGATCTCAACCTTCGTCAGAGGAGGTGGATTGAAACAATCAATGATTTTGATTTGACCATCAACTACACTCCGGGCAAAGCCAATGTCATGGCCGATGCTCTCAGCCGAAAAGCTTATGTTAACAATCTCATGGTGGAAGAACAACAACCTCTCTTGTGCGAGGAATTCCACAAGCTCAACTTTGAAATTGTGGATCAAGGGTATCTTCTGAACCTTCTAGCAACACCTCTCTTGGAAGAAAAGGTCTGTTCCATTCAGCTTGGTGATCCTTACACTAAAAAGATCATCTCCAACATTCAGCTTCCGAAGTATGAGTCTTTCCACGTTGACGACTAAGGTACTCTTTTCTTTGAACACCGGATGTTTGTTCCGAACTACCTGGGTTTAAGAGAGCAAGTTCTCAAGGAGGCGCATGATTCCGTTCTTTCTATCCACCCTGGCGGCACTAAGATGTACATGGACTTGAAAACACAATATTGGTGGCCTGGTTTGAAACGATAGTGTGCCAAGTATGTCTCGGAGTGTGATGTCTGTCGCAGAGTTAAAGCTGTCCATCAGAAACCTTCCGTTCTTCTACAGCCATTGAAGCCTCCGGAATGGAAATGGGAGAAAGTAGAGATGGACTTCATCACTGGTTTTCCAAGGTCGCAAAAGGGCAACAATGCAATCTTTGTTGTCATTGACAGGCTTTCCAAAGTAGCTCACTTCTTTCCAGTCAAGGAAACAATTTCTGCAATTCAGTTGGCTGAGCTCTATATCAACAGATTTGTCTCTCTGTATGGGGTTCCTCTTGAGATCAGTTCAGACCGTGGAAGCATCTTCACTTCCAAGTTCTGGGGAAGTTTCCAAAATGCTTTGGGAACAAAATTAAACTTCAGCACAGCCTACCACCCTCAGTCGCAAGGACAAGTTGAAAGGATCAATCAGATTCTGGAAGATATGCTCCGTTCTTGCGTTATCTCTTTCGGCATGAAGTGGGAAGAATGTCTTCCTTATGCTGAATTCTCTTACAGCAACAGTTTCCAGAAAAGTCTAAAGATGGCACCGTTTGAGGCTCTCTATGGTCGCAAGTGCAGAACTCCAATTGGTTGGTCGGGTGCAGGTGAAAGAATATTGTTTGGCCCCGACATTGTAACTCAAGCGGAAGAAAAAGTTCACATCATTCTTAAAAATCTAAAGATTGCTCAAAGTCGCCAGAAGAGCAATTATGACAGAAAGCACACGGACATGGAGTATGTCCCTGGTGATCTCGTTTACCTTCGTGTCACTCCCATGAGAGGCACGCACCATTTTGGTATCAAAGGAAAGCTGGCTCCTAGATACATCGGTCCTTTCAAAATTCGTGGAAGAAGAGGAGAAGTTGCTTATGCTCTTGAGCTCCCTGAACAACTCAAAGTCCATGATGTTTTCCACATCTCTCAACTCAAGAAGTGCTTCAAGGATCCCGGTAGGACCGTGGACCATGAACTCATTAATCTCCAAGAAGATCTGTCTTATCAAGAACACCCCATAAAAATCCTTGAAGTCGCAGAAAGAAGGACTCGCAACAAGTCCATCAAGTTCTGCAAGGTGCAGTGGTCGCACCATTCCGTTGATGAAGCCACTTGGGAACGTGAAGATGAGCTCCGTGCCAAGTATCCTACCATCTTTGAGTCTCCTTCTTCTTCCTAGAATCTCGGGGCGAGATTCCTTTTTAGTAGGGGAGAGTTGTAGCATCCCAATTGTCTAACAATTGTAATGCTACTTGGTCTAGTAATATATTGGCTACTTCCTATATATAATTGTTGCATCATAATTATATCATGCTCATGTCATCATGCCACCTTGCATTGGAGCATCATATAAAACCCTTATTCTTTTGGGTCTTCTCTCATATGCATTATTAATTGTATTTGCCTCTTGATATTGTATCTGGTTATTGATATATTGTTTAAATGCCCAAGTTGAGTTGGGGGCATATCTTTTATTCAACTCCATCACTTTTCTTTTCACCACCTTCTAATTCCACCATTCCATTTACCATGGGCTTTTATTTTTCTTTTGGTATTTAATCTAGCTCATGAGGGATAGGATGGATTTAATTCTATAAATTCTTTTGCTTAGCCTTATTCCACGTCTTGGGAATGCATAAGAATAATTCCATATTATTATTATTGTTTTCACAAAATAAATCATGGCATTTATTATTTTTGCATGGGCCATGCAACCACCATCACCACCTTTAACCCATTTGTTTTTCCTTTGTTTTAGTGGTTCTTCTTTGTGGGATCCTCTACATCATCTCTCTACCATTCCCCTTATTCTCATCAACATCTTTTCTTTTAATTATCTCCATGCATGAATCAAATGAGGGCTTCTTCCCATACTTCTTTTCTTTCTCTTTTTCTTGGTTACTCTTCCACCTCATCTCATGTTAATTCAAAGCACTCACTTTTTCCTCTTAGGTGATCTTATAAACAAGTTTTCAAACCTAAAAACCTAATTAAAACCCTAGCCCAAGTTAGCCTCTAATTCTATCTAAACCTAGATCTAATCTAAAACCCTTAATCTCACCTCTCTTTCTTTCACTCCCTCTCTCTACCATGCTGGCCCACCTGGCCCCCTCTCTCTCCCTTGCCACACCCCATCCATCCATCTAACCACCCCCAAACCCTAGCCCATGCCGAGCATGCCCTAGCTACACCCTAGCTCACCCGAGCCCCCTCTCCTCTCTCTTTATCTCTACCTGCCGTGCCAGCCCCACCCAGCTGCTCCACCACGCCGTCCCCACCTGGCAGCCCTACCTGCCCTGCCCTGGCTGCCCCAGGTCGAGCCCCAGCTCGACCACGTGAGGAGGAGAAGCAAAGGTGGCCGAGGCCACCTTTATCTCTGCCGTGCCCACACGCTACCCCTTCCTCCCCCTCGCTTTTCCCTCCTCCAACATGTCTCCTGGCTCTCCCAGATCCACCCCAGGGCCCTGCCCTCTCCTCCCCTTCTTCTTCTACGACGCCACCGTCCCTCGCCGACCGCCGCCAGAACCACCGTCTACCTCTTGCTCCTGCCGGTGCGCGCGGCATGGAGGTGGTCGAGAAGACCAAGGAGAGCCTCCTGCTGCTCCTTGTACGCGCCGACGTGGAGGAGGAGCCCCAGGAGCGCCAGTACCTGCGCCGTCCCGACGAAACCCTAATTCCAGCCGGCGTGCTATGTCGACGATCGCCCGCTCCTCTGCCCGAACCACCACCGCCAGCAACCTCGCGGTAAGCCAAGCTCTCTCCCAGACATCCTCGCCGTTGTCGCCGTTGCCTGGTCGTGCCGCGTGTTCCGTCGAGCGCCCTCGGTGCGCTGCCAGATGCTGGTGTCTGCACGTTGTACGCGCCGCATAGAGCCTTACCTAGCCGCGTTACTCCCTCCTGACAACACCCACATCCTACCGCACTGGTCACCGCCGCCTAGCGCGAGCTGCAGGTCCCCAGTTCGAGCCCCCGTTCCGCGCCGCGCGCAGATCTGCCGCCAGATGGTGGAGAAGATCCACAGTACCGCGGCTTCCCCCTTTTTGTAGATAACCCCCTGTTCTTTTGCCGCCTCAACCCGCAGTACGCGCGCGCCCACCTGTCAGCCGCCCTGGCATTCTTGCATAAAAGTCCCCCTGTTCCTCAGGCCGTAACCCGCGCTCCAGCTTGGCCCCACCTGGCAGTCTCTACGCGTTCGTTCGCTGGCACGTGGGCCTCCAGTCGCGGGCCCACTTGTCAATCGCAGAGGCTGGCTAAGCCCGCGGTAGCAAAAGGATTTCCGCGCGCGTGGCCCCAGTCAGCAGTGGCCCACTCAGTGTCTGTGGCTGGCTCTACTTGTGTGTAAAAGAAAATCTAGCCACTTATCTGTTTTGACAAAACAATTTCAGTAATTATTTAAATTCAAATTCAAATCAGTTTTCAAATAACTTTTAATTTACAAATCCAAATAATACAAATGATATATGTTTTGGAATCAGAAAAATGTGAGGAATTCAAATATGCCATTCAAAATCTTGTTTGAACCCTTTAAAAATTCGAGATGATTAAAATTACAATAAAATGCCCTTTTTCTTAATAAATTAATAACTTTAATTCTACAACTCCAAATTTGACAAATAATATGTCTACATCGAGCAACACGACGTGCCCATTCTATGTATGCAGTCCTTGTTCTGAATTGAAGCATGCATTATGTCAGTATTACAAATCTGAACTGTTTATGGCAATAAAATTTGACTAAATAAATCATAAACTGATTTATTCTTCTACCTCCCACCTCACCATGCCATGCTACTTTAATGCCATGTAAATTGTGCGTCATTCATCATGGCATGCTTGTCTGCTTGTCGCATTTTAATTCATATGCTTGTGCCCTTTATTTATGTTGGCCCTTGTTTGTTTGGTTCTTCTTCGAATAGACGCCCAGCAGGAGAACTACCAGGAATCACAGGAGTACTACCCAGATCCATCTCTCGCTTCAACTGAGCTGCCAGGCAAGCACTACCACATGCTTGCATACATACAATACCTATTGCCTCTATCTTATTCTTGCATCATCGAGTCACGATTGCATTAAATTGAATCCCAAGTACTGCATAGCCTTTACTTTTAAACCCCACCGAAGCTTATTCCTCCATCCCATGAGCCATTACTACAGGAGTTGTTTGAGCCATGCGAGTCGTAGAAAAGCATGTGTAGGGTATGTGAGTGTCGGATGAATAACGAGGTACCTAAACCACTTAACCTGAGTAGTAATGGGATAACTAATGAAAGAGGCACCGGTGAGCAATATCTGCTATTTGGTTTTTCATGCTCACTTGTGTCCCGTAGGACCCCGAGTACTTGATTCCTGTTCCTTGACTATTCACACTATCCACATTCGGGAGGCCTTATGGACCCCCCTGAGCCAGAGTTTGATTCATTCTTATTTCTTGGGGCCACAAAGTAGTTTGGGGCTTGGTTACTATCCTGTACTTATGCCATGCTTTACTGTTTTATTAAGATTGTGCGTGGAGCACCTGTACTGTTTTGGATGCGGAGTGTTTTCGTGGTATCGAAAAGCCTAGTCACACTTTCGGGTTCCCAGTCGTTTACAGCCATTGACGCAAACCTTGGGTCCGTCTCGGAGCCGGCCAAATTCGTTGCGGGTAGCTTAATGGGGTGGCCCCCTGAAATATTTCTGAATCCTGTGATTGCTTTGTCGTGAATGCCTCGTTGGGTTTTGATTTGGTTTTTCCGAGGTTGATCGAGTGTGTGTTGCTATTCGTGCACCCCTGCAGGGTAAATCTTTCTGAAAGCCGTGTCCGCGGTTATGGACGACTTGGAGCACAGTTTCTCGATCATAGACAAGTATAACTAAAGTACCGCTTTTAATTTGACTAAGTACTTGACTAGTAAATAGTGCAACGCTCACGGAACGGTTAACAAAACTGCCAACGGATGATGGGGGTTGTTCGTCCGCTTCCTCGTTGGTAAGTGAGGAGGAGGATGGATCTGTTAATTATACTATTATAACTGTTGTTCTTAATTAACGGACATCCGTCCATCATTGGTTAGGCAGATGGTTAGCGAGTATCTATAGACTTGTTAGTTATTATCTTTTGCTGCAATTGCGTCACCCCAGGTTGTGTCCCCTTTAGTGGCATAAAGACTTGCTGAGTACCCCTAGGGTCTCACACGATAAATTGTTTGATTCAGATGAACAGGTGTATTCGCAAGATGGATACTGGGTGGAGGAGACAGATGATGTTGGCAACGATCATTCGGTGTAGAGATTCCGGGAACGGGGATCCGTGAGATTTGTGGGCGGGATGTGTTTATTTATGGGGCATCTTATGCCGATTTGCTTCTTATCCGTACTCGGATCTTGTTTTCCGCTTCCGCCTGATACTCTGATGTTTGTTGTATGAGGAGCTATCCTAAATTATTATCTCTATCTAGGATATTTGAATCTTGCCGTATGGCGTTGCAATATTTCTATTTCTTTTAGATGGAATGGCTCTGAGGACAATTGTATGTGGCTTGCATACATACTCACTTGTGTATGTAGTTGATCCCTTCGCCTGCCGATTACGCCGCTCGTTCTTGTCCCGATGTTCTGAAAGTGGTTAGGACGGCCGAAAGGTCTACCGTGAGTGGCCCCGGGCCCCACCGTACTTTTTTAACCACTTTCGTTCATCCAGGCATGCAACTAAGAGCGTAATTCACCGAGGTAGTTACAGCTAGGTCGTCGGAACGGCTAGCACGGCATTCAGCATTAGAGCTTGGTAGCAGCGAGTAGGCGCAGCAACTTGGTGCCGGAAGTCAAATGCCCGAAGAGATCATTCTGGTTGGAGAGGGGATTTTGACGCCGCCGGTGCTAGGGTTCATGCGAAAGGAGTGAGGAAGTGGATTTGTGAATTTGTGAATTTGGTCAATGCACCATGCTCCTTTAGTCTCTCGATTCGCCTACGTGGTTGCCGTGTTGGCGCTCGCGTCACGAAAATATTACTGACATGAGTGTCCCAACTGTCTACTTCACGGGGCAGTTTCACGGCATGTTTGGATTTGGTAGGGGTGAGATGATTTTGCATCGAAATGGCCCCTCACGGTAGTTGGCAGCCTAACATTTCGAAACACGGCAATTTTAGGTAACATAGGTACCGCGGTGCACTCGCCCTCGAAATTTGGTGCCGCAACCCGATAGCCCCACATAGCACCCGGGGACTAGGTTTTGTATGTTTCAACATAGCACCACACTTTCATGCATGTGCTAGGGCCACATGCAAGTCCTTGAGGTGTTCCGGTGCCCCGGAGCGCAGTTCCCTGCGGAACCCTGACCCTCGGGCTTTAGGTCGTCTACCCCCTAGACTTTCTTCCAACAGGGGTAGCCCGGTGTAGCTCTCTCTTGTTTTCTGTTTGTTTAGGTCATAGTGTGATGGAAAACCATGTTGGGTCACAAGGGCAGTGACAATATCCTACTCTCTAGTGCCGGAACATGGACTTTCCCCTTTGGACGAGTTCAAAACCCTCGTCTCTAGGTTACAGCGCATGCCTGCGAAGGGGGGCACATGCACCCGGGGACTAGGTTTTGTATGTTTCAACATAGCACCACACTTTCATGCATGTGCTAGGGCCACATGCAAGTCCTTGAGGAGTTCCGGTGCCCCAGAGCGCGGTTCCCCGTGGAACCCTGACCCGCGGGCCTCGGGGCATCTACCCCCTAGACTTTCTTCTGACAGGGGTAGCCCGGTGTAGCTATCTCTTGTTTTGTGTTTGTTTAGGTCATAGGATGATGTAAAACCATGTTGGGTCTCAAGGGGAGTGACAATATCCTAATCTCTAGAGCCAGAACAGGGACTTCCCCCTTAGAAGAGTCCGGGACCCTCGCCTCTAGGTTACAGCGCATGCCTTCGAAGGGGGGCACAAGCACCCGTGGACTAGGTTTTGTATTTTTCAACATATCACCACACTTTCATGCATGTGCTAGGGCCCCATGCAAGTCCTTGAGGTATTCTGGTGCCCCGGTGCGTGGTTCCCTGCGGAACCCTGACCCGCGGGCCTCGCGTCGTCTACCCCCTAGACTTTCTTCTGACAGGGGTAGCCAAGTGTAGCTCTCTCTTGTTTTGTGTTTGTTTAGGTCATAGGATGATGTAAAACCATGTTGGGTCACAAGGGGAGTGACTATCCTACTCCCTAGTGCCGGAACAGGGACTTTCCCCCTTAGACGAGTCTGGAACCCTTGCCTCTAAGTTATAGCGCATGCCTGCGAAGGGGGGCACATGCACTCGGGGACTAGGTTTTGTATGTTTCAACATAGCACCACACTTTAATGCATGTCCTAGGGCCACATGGAAGTCCTTGAGGTGTTCCGGTGCCCCGAGCGCGGTTCCCTGCGGAACCCTAACACGCGGGCCTCGCGTCGTCTACCCCCTAGACTTTCTTCTGACAGGGGTAGCCCGGTGTAGCTCTCTATTGTTTTGTGTTTTTTTAGGTCATACGATGATGTAAAACCATGTTGGGTCACAAGGGGAGTGACAATATCATACTCTCTAGTGCCGGAATGGGACTTTACCCCTTAGATGAGTCTGGAACCCTCGCCTCTAGGTTACAGCACATGCCTGAGAAGGGGGGCACATGCACCCGAGGACTAGGTTTTGTATGTTTCAACATAGCACCACACTTTCATGCATGTTATAGGGCCACATGCAAGTCCTTGAGGTGTTCCGGTGCCCTGCAGTGCTGTTCCCTATGGATTCATGACCCGCGGGCCTCGGGTCATCTACCCCCTAGAATTTCTTCTCACAGGGGTAGCCCGGTGTAGCTCTCTTTTGTTTTGTGTTTGTTTAGTTCATAGGATGATGTAAAACCATGTTGGGTCACAAGGGGAGTGAAAATATCCTACTCTCTAGTGCCGGAACGGGGACTTTCCCCCTTAGACGAGTCCGGAACCCTTGCCTCTAGGTTATAGCGCATGCCTGCGAAGGGGGGCACATGCACCCGGGGACTAGGATTTGTATGTTTCAACATAGCACCACACTTTCATGCATGTGCTAGGGCCACATGCAAGTCCTTGAGGTGTTCCGGTGCCCTAGATCATGGTTCCCTGCGGAACCCTGACCCGCGGGCCTCGGGTCGTCTACCCGCTAGACTTTCTTCTGACAAGGGTAGCCCAGTGTAGCTCTCTCTTGTTTTGTGTTTGTTTAGGTCATAGGATGATCTAAAACCATTTTAGGTCACAAGGGGAGTGACAATATCCTACTCTCTAGTGCCGGAACAGGGAGTGCCCTATAGTGTTGTTCCCTGCGGAACCCTGACCCGCGGGCCTCGGGTTGTCTACCCCCGTAGACTTTCTTCTGACAGGGGTAACCCGGTGTAGCTCTCTTTTGTTTTGTGTTTGTTTAGGTCATAGGATGATGAAAACCATGTTGGGTCACAAGGGGGAGTGACAATATCCTACTCTGTAGTGCCGGAACAAGGACTTTCCCCCTTAGACGAGTCCGGAACCCTCGCCTCGAGGTTACAGCGCATGCCTACGAAGGTGGGCACATGCACCCAGGGACTAGGTTTTGTACGTTTCAACATAGGACCACAATTTCATGCATGTTCTAGGGCCACATGCAAGTCCTTGAGGTGTTCCGGTGCCCAGGAGCGTTGTTCCCTGCGGAACCCTGACCCGTGGGCCTCGCTTCGTCTAACACCCTAAACTTTCTTCTGACAGGGGTAGCCCGGTGTATCTCTCTCTTTTTTGTGTTTGTTTAGGTCATAGGATGATGTAAAACCATGTTGGGTCACAAGGGAAGTGACAATATCCTACTCTCTAGTGCCGAAACAGGGACTTCCCCCTTAGACGAGTCCGGAACCCTCGCCTCTAGGTTACATCGCATGCCTGTGAAGGGGGGTACATGCACCCGGGGACTAGGTTTTGTATGTTTCAACATAGCACCACACTTTCATGCATGTGATAGGGCCACATGCAAGTCCTTGAGGTGTTCCATTGCCCTAGAGCACGGTTCCCTGTGGAATCCTAACCCGCGGGCCTCGAGTCGTCTACCCCCTAGACTTTCTTCTGACAGGGGTAGTCCGGTGTATCTCTCTCTTGTTTTGTGTTTGTTTAGGTCATAGGATGATGTAAAAACATGTTATATCACAAGGGGAGTGACAATATCCTACTCTCTAGCGCCTGAACAGGGAC
This sequence comes from Avena eriantha, assembly GCA_910589775.1. NCBI lineage: Eukaryota > Viridiplantae > Streptophyta > Magnoliopsida > Poales > Poaceae > Avena > Avena eriantha. The sequence continues at coordinate 29,283 of CAJUXJ010001551.1, forward strand.
TTTCCCCCTTAGACGAGTCTGGAACCCTCGCCTCTAGGTTATAGCGCATGCCTGCGAAGGGGGCACATGCACCCGGGGACTAGGTTTTGTATGTTTCAACATAGCACCACACATTCATGCATGTTCTAGGGCCACATGCAAGTCCTTGAGGTGTTCCGGTGCCTCGGAGCACGGTTCTCTGCGGAACCCTGACCCGCGGGCCTCGTGTCGTCTACCCCTCTAAACTTTCTTGTAACAGGGGTGGCCCGGTGTAGCTCTCTCTTGTTTTGTTTTTATTTAGGTCATAGGATGATGTAAATCATGTTAGGTCACAAGGGGGTGACAATATCCTACTCTCTAGTGCTGGAACAGGGACTTTCCCCCTTAGACGAGTCCGGAACCCTCGCCTCTAGGTTACAACGCATGCCTGCGAAGGGGGGCACATGCACCCGGGGACTATATTTTGTATGTTTCAACATAGCACCACACTTTAATTCATTTGGTAGGGCCACATGCAAGTCCTTGAGGTGTTCCTGTGCCCCAGAGCGTGGTTCCCTGTGGAACCCTAACCCGAGGGCCTCGGAGCGTCTACCCCCCTAGACTTTCTTCTAACAGGGGTAGCCTGGTGTTGCTCTCTCTTGTTTTGTGTTTGTTTTGGTCATAGGATGATGTAAAACCATGTTGGGTCACAAGGGGAGTGTCAATATCCTACTCTCTAGTGCCAGAACAGGGACTTCCCCCTTAGACGAGTCCAGAACCCTCGCCTCTAGGTAACAGCGCATGCCTTCGAAGGGGGGCACATGCACCCACGTACTAGGTTTTGTATGTTTCAACATAGCACCACACTTTAATGCATATCCTAGGGCCACATGCAAGTCCTTGAGGTGTTCCGGTGCCCCGGTGCACGGTTCCCGGCGGAACCCTGACCGGTGGGCCTCGCGTCATCTACCCCCTAGACTTTCTTCTGACAGGGGTTGCCCGGTGTAGCTCTCTCTTGTTTTGAGTTTGTTTAGGTCATAGGATGATCTAAAACCATGTTGGGTCACAAGGGGAGTGACAATATCATACTCTCTAGTGCCGCAATGGGACTTTACCCCTTAGACGAGTCTGGAACCCTCGTCTCTAGGTTACAACGCATGCCTGCGAAGGGGGGCACATGCACCCGGGGACTAGGTTTTATATGTTTCAACATAGCACCACACTTTAATGCATGTGCTAGGGCCACATGCAAGTGCTTGAGGTGTTCAGGTGCCCCAGAGCGCGTTTCCGTGCGGATCTCTGACCCGCGGGCCTCGCGTCGTCTACCCCCTAGACTTTCTTCTGACAGGGGTAGCCCGGTGTAGCTCTCTCTTATTTTGTGTTTGTTTAGGTCATAGGATGATGTAAAACCATGTTGGGTCACAAGGGGAGTGACAATATCATACTCTCTAGTGCCAGAACAGGGACTTTCCCCCTTAGACGAGTCTGAAACCCTCGCCTCTAGGTTACAGCGCATGCCTGAGAAGGGGGCACATGCACCCGGGGACTAGGTTTTGTATGTTTCAGCATAGCACCACACTTTCATGCATGTTCTAGGGCCACATGCAAGTCCTTGAGGTGTTCAGATGCCCTGCAGCGTTGTTCCCTGCGGAACCCTGACCCACGGGCCTCGGGTTGTCTACCCCCTAGACTTTCTTCTTACAGGGATAGCCCGGTGTAGATCTCTTTTGTTTTTTGTTTGTTTAGGTCATAGGATGATGTAAACCCATTTTGGGACACAAGGGGAGTGACAATACCCTACTCTCTAGTGCTAGAACTGGGACTTTCCCCCTTAGACGAGTCCGAAACACTCACCTCTAGGTTACAACGCATGCCTTCAAAGGGGGGCACATGCACCCGGGGACTAGGTTTTGTATGTTTCAACATAGCACCACTATTTCATGCATGTTCTAGGGCCACATGCAAGTCCTTGAGGTGTTCTGGTGCCCCGGAGCGCGGTTCCCTGCGGAACCCTGACCCGCGGGCCTCGCTTCATCTACCACCCTAAACATTCTTCTGACAGGGGTAGCCCGCTGTAGCTATCTCTTGTTTTGTGTTTGTTTAGGTCATAGGATGATGTAAAACCATGTTGGGTTACAAGGGGAGTGACAATATCCTACTCTCTAGTGCCGAAACAGGGACTTTCCCCCTTAGACGACTCTGGAACCCTCGCCTCTAGGTTACATCGCATGCCTCTGAAGGGGGGCACATGCACCCAGGGACTAGCTTTTGTATGTTTCAACATAGCACCACACTTTCATGCATGTGATAGGGCCACATGCCAGTCCTTGAGGTGTTCCGGTGCCCCAGAGCATGGTGCCCTGCGGAACCCTGACCCGCGGGCCTCGGGTCGTCTACCCCCTAGACTTTCTTCTGACAGGGGTAGCTCGGTGTAGCTCTCTCTTGTTTTGTGTTGTTTAGGTCATAGGATGATTTAAAACCATGTTAGGTAACAAGGAGAGTGACAATATCCTACTCTCTAGTGCCGGAACAGGGACTTTCCCCATTAGACGAGTCTGGAGCCCTCGCCTCTAGGTTATAGCGCATGCCTGCGAAGTGGGGCACATGCACCCGGGGACTAGATTTTGTATATTTAAACATAGCACCACACTTTCATGCATGTGATAGGGCCACATGCAAGTCCTTGAGGTGTTCCGGTGCCTCGGAGCACGGTTCTCTACGGAACCCTGACCCACGGGCCTCGGGTCATCTATCCATCTAGACTTTCTTCTCATAGGGGTAGTCCGGTGTAGCTCTCTCGTGTTTTGTGTTTGTTTAAGTCATAGTATGATGTAAAACCATGTTGGGTCACAAGGGGAGTGACAATATCCTACTCTCTATGCCGGAACAGGGACTTTCCCCCTTAGACGAGTCCGAAACCCTCGCCTTTAGGTTACAGCGCATGCCTGCGAAGGGGGGCACATGCACCCGGGGACTAGGTTTTGTATGTTTCAACATAGCACCACACTTTCATGCATGTGATAGGGCCATATGCAAGTCCTTGAGGTGTTTCGGTGCCTCAGAGCATGGTTCTCTTCGGAACCCTGACCCGCGGGCCTCGGGTCGTTTACCCCCTAGACTTTCTTCTACCAAAGGTAGCCTGGTGTAGCTCTCTCTTGTTTTGTGTTTGTTTAGGTCATAGGATGATGTAAAACCATGTTGGCTCACAAGGGGAGTGACAATATCCTACTCTCTATGCCGGAACAGGGACTTTCCCTCTTAGACGAGTCCGGAACACTCGCCTCTAGGTTACAGTGCATGCATGCAAAGGGGGGAAAATGCACCCGGGGACTAGGTTTTGTATGTTTCAACAAAGCACCACACTTTCATGCATGTGCTACGGCCACATGCAAGAGAATATCATTTTGTGGCCCGAAAGTTGGGGTGGACAGGCAACACGGTACCCAAGTTGATTTTTATCATCGTGATTCGAAAAGTTGGGCGCCTATTGCTGAGAGGGGTCTTTCGAGTGAATGATGGCCAAACCAAATATTTTCAAATCACGCCCGTTAAGTCAGGATATTCCGTTACACTAATTCCTGCTGTGCCCCTCCTTCGCCGGTCACTCTTCTTTGCCACCCTACACGTGTCGTAGGAGCAAATCCATTACTGTACTTTCCTAACTCTCGACACTGAATCTTGCTGCGGCGGCGGCGGTCCCTTTTCTTCCCTTCCCTGACCCTAAATCTGCCGGCGGCGGAGGACCTTTTTTCTCCCTCCCCCGACACTGAATCCGGTGGCGGCGGCCCAACATGTCTTGCAAGGCGAAGGTTGTAGCTACGTCGGCGACTGAAAAGGGTCCTTCGGGGCCCAAGTCTGGGGCTCAACGCGTAGCTGCGGCGAGGTCTTCAGCCCCGGTTAGCAAGAAGGCCAGCAAGGATTATGCTCCCAAGGTACCTACGAGCAGCGGGTTGAAGAGAAAAGCAAGGCCGGCGGCGGATTGTTCGGCTCCAGTGGGCGGATTGAGCACTCAGATCTCGAAGAAAAAAATCCAGGAGAAGAGCGAGAGGTGAATTTTTCTTATCTGTGCCTTATCTTGCAAGTAGATTAGTTACGGCATAATAGAATCAAATGAACTGAAATGTTCCCCTTTTTAATCAAATTAGGCATAGTTTTGATACAAGTGCCTATATGAGTTCACAGTTCATGTTCGGCAATACACTACAAAGCTTGATTTTGGTTGCGAGAGGGTTGTGTTCGGGCAAGATGTCCATCTACTTGTGAATTGCAAAGAGGTTGTGTCTGTTTCGCAGCTGGTAGATATGCTTGCCGCTATAATTCCCTAGGGTTCTAGACAGAGGACAAAATTGGTGTGGCGCAACATGAATGACACCTATCAGCAAATTGAGCACTCCCATGAGCTTCAGATGGTTTGGGAGTGTTGTGCAGCTGATCGTAAGGTGAAAGTTGAAGCGATGATTGATGATATGTATGTAGATGCTGGAGATCTTGCTGCCAGAGCTTCTACTCCTAGAGAATACGGACCAATAGATGCTGATCTGGATAAGTTCAGTATACACATAGAGGTGGATTCATACATGGCAAAACTTGATGAGGGAGTTAATAAGCCAGTTTCGTCCTGTACTGTGGAGATCACTGTTGATTCCAAAAACATAACTCTTGATGAAATGAGAGAGATGATCGGTAAGGAAATCACTATTGGCCCTATGCAGATGGCAAAAATCCGGTGGTGGCATCATAAGAAGCAGCAATTCATAAATGTTTTGGATACTAAAGATCTTATGCAGATTATGCGGCGAAAGAAGCGAACCAGGAAGGTGTTCGTCCTTGGTACCATTTCTGATGTTGTTGAACAGGTTATAGTGGATGTAGATGCCCCTGTAGTGGCTGAACAGAATGAGGTGGTCGACGTTGGTGAGATCTGATGAGAGCTTCTACCCTGGGCTTGTCATATGGACCGCGGGGTTCCCCTGCCTGTATTTGTAATATTGACTGCTGTTGCATTTAGAGCGTGCTTCTGTGATTATGTTTGTTAAGAGATTGCGATATAATGTTGTGTGAGCTGTTGAGATTTTCGGACATGTCACTCACTAAAACCATCGTTATTGTAATAAGACATAAGTACATTGTAGTTGACATGATTATGTTTCTTAAGATGACGTACCGTACTTGTTTCAGTTATTATGTTTGTTGGGACATTGTAATGTAATGTTTTGTGAAACCATGACTGGACTAGTGATGCATAAATACATTGTAGTTGACCTGATTATGTTTCTTGAGATGATGTACTGTACTTGTTTCTGATATTTTGTTTGTTGAGAGACTGTAATGTAATGTTTTGCGAAACCATGACAGGATTTTGTAAGTACCTTGTAGTCAACATGATTTTGTTTCTTGAGTTGATGTAATATACTTGTTTCTGTGATTATGTTTGTTGAGAGATTGTAATGTGATGTTTTGTGAAACCATGTTGTGGTTATGTTTGTTGGGAGATTATAATGTAATGTTTTGTGAAACCATGACTAAAGAAGTGATGCATAAGTACCTTGTAGTTGACATGATTTTTTTTCTTTGGATGATGTAATATACTGGTATGTTTTCGTTAGGCAATGAAATTGGGATGGAGGGAGTGCAGGTTTAATATTTGAAATGAGAATGTGTGAAGAGAATCCATATCAGGCAGGAGACAGTAATCTAGGGAAAGGGCATGGTATCCATTAAACAATTGTAACATGCCAATTTAGTCATCATTGCAGCGGTAGAAGGGTTGCTCTCTCTCTCCCAGTCTCTCGCTCTCGCCGACGCCGTCGCCGTCGCATTCGCTATGGTGACCACACAAGGATCCACCAGTGTCATTGCATGTGTGTTCTTTTTACTAACAACAACAAGAGTCATTGAAATGTTTGCTCTCTTCAGAGACCACACATGGATCCACCAGTATCATTGCATGTGTGTTCTTTTCACTAACAACAACCAGACTCATTGCATGTGTGTTCTTTTCACATACCACATATGGATCCACCAGTGTCATTGCATGTGTGCTCTTTTCACAATCCACCCATGGATCCACCAGTGTCATTGCATGTGTGTTCTTTTTAGTAACAACAACCAGAGTCATTTTGCATGTGTGTTCTTTTCACATACCACCTATGAATCCACGAGTGTCATTGAAATGTGTATTCATTTCACAATCCACCCATGGATCCACCAGTGTCATTGCATGTGTGTTCTTTTTAGTAACAACAACCAGAGTCATTTTGCATGTGTGATCTCTTCACATACCACCTATGGATCCACCAGTGTCATTGCATGTGTGTTCTTTTTAGTAAAAACAACCAGAGTCATTGAAATGTGTGTTCTTCTCACATACCACCTATGGATCCACCAGTATCTTCATTTCACTAACAACAACCAGAGTCATTGCATTTGTTTTCTTCTCACATACTACCTATGGATCCACCAGTGTCATTGCATGTGTGTTCTTTTGACTAACAAACACCAGTGTCATTGCATGTGTGTTCTCTTCACAATCCACCTATGGATCCACCAGTGTCATTGAAATGCGTGTTCTCTACAGAGACCACACATGGATCCACCAGTGTCATTGCATGTGTGTTCTTTTTAGTAACAACAACCAGTGTCATTGCATGTGTGTTCTCTTCAGAGACCACACATGGATCCACTAGTGTCATTACATGTGTGTTCTTTTTACTAACAACAACAAGATTCATTGAAATGTGTGCTCTCTTTAGAGAGCACACATGTATCCACCAGTGTCATTGCATGTGTGTTCTTTTCACTAACAACAACCAGAGTCATTGCATGTGTGTTCTTTTCACATACCACATATGGATCCACCAGTGTCATTGCATGTGTGTTCATTTCACAATCCACCTATGGATCCACCAGTGTCATTGCATGTGTGTTCTTTTTAGTAACAACAACCAGAGTCATTTTGCATGTGTGTTCTTCTCACATACCACCTATGGATCCACCAGTGTCATTGCATGTGTGTTCTTTTCACTAACAACAACCAGTGTCATTGCATGTGTGTTCTCTTCACCATCCACCTATGGATCCACCAGTGTCATTGAAATGCGTGTTCTCTACAGAGACCACACATGGATCCACCAGTGTCATTGCATGTGTGTTCTTTTCACTAACAACAAGAAGAGTCATTGAAATGTGTGCTCTCTTTAGAGACCACACATGGATCCACTAGTGTCATTGCATGTGTGTTCTTTTCACTAACAACAACCAGAGTCATTGCATGTGTGTTCTTTTCACATACCACATATGGATCCACCAGTGTCATTGCATGTGTGTTCATTTCACAATCCACCTATGGATCCACCAGTGTCATTGCATGTGTGTTCTTTTTAGTAACAACAACCAGAGTCATTTTGCATGTGTGTTCTTCTCACATACGACCTATGGATCCACCAGTGTCATTGCATGTGTGTTCTTTTCACTAACAACAACCAGTGTCATTGCATGTGTGTTCTCTTCATAATCCACCTATGGATCCACCAGTGTCATTGAAATGCGTGTTCTCGACAGAGACCACACATGGATCCACCAGTGTCATTGCATGTGTGTTCTTTTCAGTAACAACAACCAGAGTCATTGCATGTGTGTTCTTTTCACATACCACATATGGATCCACCATTGTCATTGCATGTGTCTTCATTTCACAATCCACCTATGGATCCACCAGTGTCATTGCATGTGTGTTCTTTTTAGTACCAACAACCAGAGTCATTGAAATGTGTGTTCTTCTCACATACCACCTATGGATCCACTAGTGTCTTCATTTCACTAACAACAACCAGAGTCATTGCATGTGTTTTCTTCTCACATACTACCTATGGATCCACCAGTGTCATTGCATGTGTGTTCTTTTCACTAACAACAACCAATGTCATTGCATGTGTGTTCTCTTCACAATCCACCTATGGATCCACCAGTGTCATTGAAATGCGTGTTCTATACAGAGACCACACATGGATCCACCAGTGTCAGTGCATGTGTGTTGTTTTTAGTAACAACAACCAGTGTCATTGCATGTGTGTTCTCTTCAGAGACCACACATGGATCCACCAGTGTCATTGCATGTGTGTTCTTTTTACTAACAACAAGAAGAGTCATTGAAATGTGTGCTCTCTTTAGAGACCACACATGGATCCACCAGTGTCATTGCATGTGTGTTCTTTTCAGTAACAACAACCAGAGTCATTGCATGTGTGTTCTTTTCACATACCACATATGGATCCACCAGTGTCATTGCATGTGTGTTCATTTCACAATCCACCTATGGATCCACCAGTGTCATTGCATGTGTGTTCTTTTTAGTAACAATAACCAGAGTCATTTTGCATGTGTGTTCTTCTCACAAACCACCTATGGATCCACCAGTGTCATTGCATGTGTGTTCTTTTCACTAACAACAACCAGTGTCATTGCATGTGTTTTCTCTTCACAATCCACCTATGGATCCACCAGTGTCATTGAAATACGTGTTCTCTACAGAGACCACACATGGATCCACCAGTGTCATTGCATGTGTGTTCTTTT